>PVHP010000925.1:0-121703 GCA_004024765.1 Zapus hudsonius
TGTTGTGAATGGATCCTTGACTTGCAGAGCATGTTTTGCTGTTCCTGGGGGCAGGCCTTATCTGATACCCCTGCTCTTTGAGGTCTCTCAGTACATTCTTGAAGGAGGAACACAGCCCTTGCTCTAATGTTTTCCAGCCTTTTCCTCAACTACTGAAAAGGGATAAAATAAATATTTACATTTTTCATTTTACTCGAGTTTCATGAAAGTCACTTTATTAGAGTGTGTTGTAGAATAATGCTTTGTAGGAAGCAGCTGCTCTGGGTTAAGTCTGTATATGCCTCCATTAGTAACTTCTTAAATAGATTTCTAGTTCTGAATTTTTGTCTAATCAAGTTACAAATGAATTCTACGAAATACAATGTGAATGACTTCACTTATACTGATTACCTTTTCAGCAGCGTGCTTCTAGTGGTCAAAAAACATTAAATCAAAGAAAAAAAGCTTCAATTTATTTTTTTGGGAAATGAGAATTTGGTCACCTATTAGATTACCTATTTTTTTTATGTGATTCACACAGGTATCCGATCACATCTATTTACAAGGTCAACCGTGTCTACCTACCTCCATACTGGTAAGGTTTTAGTTTTAGTGTTCCTTTAAAATTTGAACATTTAGTGCAATGTCCATACCATGTGAATCTGGCAGATGAATACATTGAGTATGCTGGGGAAAATGTAATGCTATCTTTAATGAAATTCACACATTTAATTATTAATCTTTAGATTTACACCCCCCTCCTGCTTGGGAGTTTTTAAGATTGCAAGTGAATACTAGACCAGATAACATTAAATTAGGCACACAGATAAGGCAAAAATAAAAAAATACAATGCCTACACCTATGAAACTTGCATTTAGTTTTAAAAGTTGCCACCTTCCTACATGACTTGCAAAAGCACTACTTTCAACAGGAGAGGATGAAAAGTGACTCCTGGATAGAACATCTCCTTCCTGTAAAATGTGTGTAACACACTACTGCACTTACTGAGGAGATGCTGCTGAGACCTCCACCTTTAGCCCTGGATTACCTGCCATTTTCAAACAACAAAGAGAAACCTGCCTTTAATCCCAGCACTTGGGAAGCAGAGGATCGCCTTGAGTTCAAGGTTACCCTGAGACTACACAGTGAATGGCAGGTCTGTCTGGGCTACAGCGAGACCCTACCTCGAACCCCCCCCTCGTCAAAAAAAATTCTCATAGATGCTAGTGTGGGTTTATATTATTAAAAGACCTCTGAAATGTATTCACTCAAGTGTTTTTATTTATTTTCATAAAACCACATCCTTCTGTGTTTCATAACCACTGTAAACATGCAAAAAGACACACACTCCTCAGGGTACACTTTGATATATTCTGGTGAGAATCCTCTTGGTATGTTTTTGAATGCTTTTCACTTTTAGTTTCTTTTTTATTTTCCTTTTCTACCCTTTAGCTTTGATCTATTAATATATTTCTATTTTAGAAAACCTTCCATGTCACAGTAAGCTCTTTATTTTGGAAAAACCATGTGTAAAGTAAGGAACCTAATTTCACAAGGAGGAAGCTGGTACCCTACCCACAGCACTATAAGGCGTTTTCATTGCTTACTGTAAAAAAGGGATCTGTGATATTCTTTCTTCGTAACCAACTGCTTCCTACCTCAGCCACCAAACAATGTCAGAAATGGATTCATCCAGTGAGGCATGGCACAGCAAGTCTATAAGCTAACACTAGGGATGTGGAGGCAGGAGGACTGAAAGTCCAAGGCCAGTCTACATGGGACTCTATCTTGAAAACACAGTGTTTGTGCCCTTACACTAGTCCAACGCTCTTGTGTTATGGACGAGGACATATCGAGCAGGAAGCTATCCATTTCCAGATCTACTTGATATGCTCTGCTCAACTCAATTTGAAGCTGAGCTACTACTGATTTGTTTGGCTTCTAAGGAGAGGTTTCAGTTGTTTGCACGTTCTTTTCTTTTTTTTTTTTTAATCAATTTTTTGGTGTGTGTATGTGTATGTGTGTATGGGTATGGGTATGTGTGTGTCACAGTGTTGTCAAGATCAGATCACAGGCCTCATGTCTTCTTGTCTTCCACTGTACTTGAGGCAGGATAGCTCTCTCTCTCTCTCCTCTCTCTCTCTCTCTCTCTCTCTCTCTGGCATTTTCAAGGTAGCATCTCGCTCTAGTCCAGGCTGACCTGGAATTCACTATGTAGTCTCAGGATGGCATCAACCTCATGGCGATCCTCCTACTTCTGCCTCTGAGTTCTGGGATTAAAGGTGTGTGCCACCACGCCTGGGTTTAAGGCAGGCTCTCATCCACTGCTGCTGTCTGTGCTAGACTAGGTGGCCTAGGAGATGACCTTTGCCTCCCATCTCTCCACAGGAGATGATGCTGGGCTTACAAACCCTGGCTCTACCATGTCTGGCTTTAAGTGGGTTCTGGGGAATCTTAACTCGGGCCTCGGGCTTATGCAACAAGCATGTTACCCATTGAAGCCATTATCCCCACCTAATTCTTGCCTTTTTCATTTTTTCAGTCATGCTGTACATGACATCACTGTCTCCATGACAATGTAGAAATCACTCTGCAGACACCCTGTGCTCAAGTCTGTTCGTTTCCTCCTCCCTTCTTATCCTGCCTCATCCTTTGGAAGCAGATCAGATCTCGCTCATGAAGCCTTGCACAGCACCATCTGCTAACAGTTAGACTTGCGTGTGATCTTTATTTGCTGAGCTGATCAGTCTTCAAAGGAAATATATTATCTAGTCTATCCGTCTCTGAATTCTTGGCACCTAAAGCAGTATCTGGCTCTTTTTTGCTGAGTAATATGTACCAAAATGAATAGAGACTAAATATATAAATTATATAAAACTTCCACGTGGAAGGTTTGGACAAAATGTTTATCCAAAATTCAAAAGATAAAGTAAGAAAACATAATGTTTAGAATAATGGCAAGTTTGCTTGAAAACATTGAGGAGCAAGGGCAGAGAGCATCGCAGTGCAGTGCTTGCCTTGTCTATGTCCAGACTGATGTGAAAATAAGCTGCTCATGGCCACTCATATTTGTAATTCAGGGCTGGGGAAGTGGAGATGAGTGTTCAACATGTGATTAAACCGGAAGAGTAGGAGTCCAGTGACGGGGCTGGAGATGTGCCTCTAAGCTGGGGTGCAAACTAGAAGCCAGGCATGAAATTCAGGAGTCAAAGAACTGAGAACTGTGAGGCTCCACGGGCCTAGATGCTAAGCTCCGTTAAAGGAAAGGAGAGCTTGAAGCAGTACAAAGAGAAAGTTGTCAGACATCTCCAGGGCTTTGGCACCTATTCTAAGTACATGGAGTGTGAAGTCACTGAGAGAGAGAAACAAGATCCTACTTAGACTATAGGAAGCTAATCCCAAAGGGTTTAGAGAGGCTGGATTACAGATAATGTTAAATTATTAATAGTATGAGAACTGAAAATATCTAGTTACAGAGACAGGGCAATAAAATATCAATTTTTCTCTAAATATTCTATAATGTATATGTAATATAGTTTTGCTTAAACATCCAAAAAATTTAAGATTATACAGAAAACTGTAAAACTGTTAACAGTTACTGCATTTGGAGAGCAGGAATGAGGAAGACTTTTGGTTTTCACTTTTCTCTCTTTTTTTTATAATTTGAGCAAGAACATGGTAAAGAATTTTAGGTGTTTTTTTCCCAATAAAATGACCCAGAAATATCTTTCAAATGTGAACATACTAGCTTCATTAAATTTAATCAATTGTAGCAACTCTATCAGTTGGCTAGTAAATAATAAAGACCAGATATTTCCCAATGTAAATGCTTATTATTGAATTTGCTAACACATGGATCAACAGACATTAAAATATTGATATTAAAGTAAGTTAAATCACAACATTGGGGAGGGGGCAGACAAATCCAGAAGGGGAGACATTCTCCAGGATAAGCAACATAATCTATGTCCTAAGTAAGTCAATACTGTGAAAAAGTGGTGATTATATTCTAATGCCAAAGACAGGGAAATATTGTGGTTCAGTGACTGGATCTTGCTTTGACAAAACCATTTTAAAGACACATAAGAGATAACTAGAAAACTTGATAATAGCAACAGTGTTGGCCACGACACGAAGGGATTAGTATAAATTCATAAGAGATAACCAGAAAACTTGCTGTGGTAGCTTGATTCAGGGGTCACCCATAAACTTATGTGTTCTGAATACTTGGTCCCCAGCCAATGGCAATCTGGGAATTGAACCTTGCTGGAGGCGTGTTGTTGGGGATAGGCTTCCTCTTGCCAGTGTTTGGCACACTCTCCTTCCTGTCGCTGTTGTCCACCTGATGTTGGCCAGGAGATGATGTCTGGCCTCTGCTCCATGTCATCGTTTCTCCTACCAGGATGGAGCTTTTCTGAGAGTCTGTAAGCCAAAATAAACTCTTTCCTCCATAAGCTGTTTTGGTTGGGTTCATTCTGCCAGCAACGAGAAGCTGACTGCAACACTTGATAATAGCAACAGTGTTAGATATCAATTAATGAATTAGTATAAACTTGTTTAATGTCATGATGGTATTCCAATTACATGGGAAAATGTTATTTTTCATCCTGAATGACTTAGGGTTAAAGTATGATACCTTTAAATTACTTTAGCAGACTTGGAAAAATAAAAATAATGCTAGAATGTCAATAACTACACATTTGGCAACTAGTACTTTTCCTTCTGTCTGGACATTTTCATTATAGGAAGCAAGCAGATCACAGTGGCATGGGACAGACAAGTCTTCACATGTTGCCTGGCTTTGCTTGTTCTTACCCCTAAGAACACTTCAAAGGATTAGCCTGAGAATGTGTGTCTCTAATGTGTATGAATATTGTGTTCTCGGAAGTGAATTAAACCTCCACTTTGCAATTCATGGAATTATTAACTTGCTTCTAAGAAACAGAGCTGAAGTAATGAACCCCTAAGAGAAGGACGTGTTGAGATTTACATTTTTCTGGCTATAACTGAGTGGGTTTCTTTCTGTACTTTTCCAGCAGGGTAGGATAACAAATTGACTACATGATGAAGAAAGGTGATCTTTGCTCTCATGTTTTATTGACTGGCAAGACTGTTAGCATAATCACATGTATGTGAGCCCCACCTAGGCTGAGAGCACTGGAGGGGCTGGGTTGGCTCATCCACTACATTTCGTCTGCTTTCTCTTCTTATGGCTGATCTAGCTGTCCACTGTGCTATGTTTTGTGTAAGATTTCCTCCTCATGGATAGCACAAAGATTTTTGTGGTAGCTTATACAACTGTCAGAGCATTTAGGGAAGAGGGAGGGTGTCTAGAAGTAAATTAATTACTAGGTTGATTATTTTTAGTATATCCTACGTATTGTAAAAAGGTAACAGGTAATAAATAAATTAAAAGGAAACCTATATCGCCAGTGTAATTCCTCAAAAAGACCTATAATGGGAACACTGGGAAATCTACACAAGATGCTTAGTGTGATACCTGGCTTATAACAGCAAATGTTCGGGGTCATTTTCATTATTTTCTCAGAATAATTTGAAAAAAATCATTGATTTTAACATCCTTGTGAGGGGCTGGAGAGACAGCTCAGGGGATAGACAATGCTTCCTTTGTAAACATGGGGACCTGAGTTTGATCCCTAAGGCTCACATAAAAATGCTGACATGGAGGCATGTGCCTATAATCCCAGTAGAGGGAATGTGGAGACAGGAGGATTCCTGGAGCTCACTGGCCAGCTAGACTAGCCCAGCTGGTGAGCTCCAGGCCAAGGAGAGACCCTCTCAAAAAGAGGTGGACGTGATTCCTGAGGATGACATCCATGTGCATGACCCTCCACCCACACATAAGACAAAGCAAACACACACAAAAATCATGCATGCGTGAAAACACGGCCTATCTTAAATCTTCCTGTGTCAGTCCCAGAAGTTTTCTAAGGGTAAGGATGAAGCTATAAAGTAGCATCAAGATCACCTCTGGCTATTTAATATTGGGTTTCAGGTGGAAATACAGGGGGCTGGTCTGAGCCTGGCTTTGGCACGGTCATGCTGTGTGTTAGATGTGTGTTAGATTTGGCAAGGGGCTGGTGAGGAACACATGCAGCATGTTCTCTCTCCTTCCCAGGGGACACACTCTCCAAGCATGCACTAGACTTCCTTCTAGAGCAGTTTCCAATTTTCAAAGCAGTATAGGCCTTAGCTAGTCTCCTTCCCCTTCCTGGAAGCGGAGGACAGAGAGCAGAAGCAGGCAGGGCTCAGGGGCTGGTTTGAAGTTCTGTGTAAATCCACAGAGCTGTCCGTCACAGAGCACCAGCGGAGATGTAAACACAACCCCACTGCTCACCCCAGTGCCTGAGAATCAATCTTTCTACTTATTCTTTCCTTGGTTTTTATCACCTTTCAATTGGAAGTCAAATCATATAAACATTACCTGGTAGACTAAAAGGGATTGTAAATTCTTCAGGGTTTGGGCCAATTTTTACTGTTTTTGTATCTCCAATGCAGGCCAGAGTAGGATATAAATTAATACTGGCATAATGAGAGAAGTGAATGAATAAAATCATTCATTTAAATAAATGAGTATTCAACAGGGTTAAAATAGTATCCAGAAGTACTTAAAATAGTACTTCCTTTTAGGCACTTGCCAAATACTCATGCATAACAAACACAGTTTTTAGTATGCTGTATGTAATGCTAACATATCAATATATATTAACATGTGTTTAGACAAACATTTCAAATGGTCATAGATTGTGTGGCAAGTGACACATAATTAAATATACACATCCACACTGTACAAGTTTTATGTCATCATATTCAGCCGTTAAAACAATCAATAGTTCTGCACACAATTCATATTTTGTTAGTAAAATCCCAGTTTTAGGTAGGTCATACACTAACCTAAAGACAACTAATTTCACTTGTATATTTGTAACTTATGGTGGAAAAGAAAGAAAAATAACTAGAAACTTGCTCTGAAGTTCAGGGTCACACATTCCCCACCTTAATCCCCTTTGCTCCTTCCTGCGTGGTAGGGAGGCACCGGCCGCACTGTGAGTGGACTCTGAGTCACACGCAGCCTCAGCGCATCTATGTGCAGCATTACATTTCAAAGCCTCAAGGCATTGTCGCTTTCTTAAGTGGCATGATAATTTGGAAAAATGGTTATGCTTTTCATCATCTGTCAGTCAAACAACTCTTGTGTTAATAAAATATATTTTTTCCACTCAATGAAAGTGTGTGTGGTGATGTCTTATGCACATCAATTTTTCCAAGATTTGGTTTTATGATGAAACTATTTAATTTACCAGAGGGCATGATAAGGAAACAGGAAAATTCCATTTATACTTCAATGAGCATAGACTCTGCTTCATGTCAAAGTCCTGTAAGCACTATAATCTGAGAGTCAAGTTCATGTGAATAGATACACTGAAGCACTATCACAGACCATGTTTAAGGTAGACTGCACAACAGGGTCACATATCCATAAGGGATATTTGTAAAAATTAGAGGAAAATACTCCCCACTCCCTGCTGGTTGGTATTAAAAAGACAGGTTGATGTTAGACGGTTTTATTTGTCAAATAATAAATATAACCTGTAGCCTGTACATGTAATAAGGGAAATTTAGACCTATAATGTCTCATCAAATAAGAAGTATAAATAGCAAGTTTCCTCTTCCTGTGTTTCATTTGTTCAATAAAGATGGCTAGCAAAGAAACAAAAAGTTGATAAATACAAAACAACTCTTTCTAAGTGCATTGCTCCTTTCAATACACATTTAACTTCAGTGTTTTGATTATTAATTATTAAAATGATAAAATCGAATTTATTCCATGAGAAGTATGTAATTGGTATTGCTTTATATTCTATTTGGGTGAACTATGCACACAGTTGAATCAAAGAGACTGTAATCACACCAAAGATAGTGAAATCCAGCTGCTGAGCACAGACATTTGGTTTGGATCTACTAATCTTTGAGAGCCACTGTGTGTAAGGCGTGGCTTTCGACACCTTATCCATGTTAGTATGCTTCATTCTTTCAATACACCTATCCAATAAGTACCCTCATGCATATCTTAAAGAAGAGGAAATAAATACAGAGACCTTAGAAAACATGCCTACATTTGTATGACGTGGGACAGAAAAATAGTTGAGGACACGCCACAGTTTTCCCATGTTCCACTTACAACTTTTTGGGTTTGTTTTCCTCTATATTAATACTGATACAAGAAAAGAAAAGTAGAAATGGCTCCATAATTCCAAAGTTAACCTTTCTAAGCACTCAATAGGAAAAAAACATATATGTATTCCAAAGAGACCTGAGCACTGTGAACTTGGCCGCAACCTGGACTTTGGCCAGAATAAGTAGGCCAGCTCCAGCTCCAGCCCCACAGATGATCCTCGGTGATATCATCTAACCCCTGGGGCAAATCTTGAAAACATTTCTCTGAATTTTTCAGAACATTAGGGCAGACTTACTGTTCAAGCCAATTTCTACTGATTTCTGTGAAACTTTAATCCAAAAGTTTCCTAATTGATACAACATAGACATTCACTGAACTAGCTTAATATGGTGGTTTAAAAACGAAAGAAACAATTTTTATGACTATATTTTCTAGCTTTCAAATTTTTTCTGCAGTAAAAATGTAAAAATTATTTGGGACTTCAAAGGCTTACTGAAAATAAATTCTAGAATTATTCACTGCTGGTTCTAGAATTACTACTGGATCAGAATGTTGTTTTAAAATAACTTCCTTCTTTTAAAAATGTGTTATTTATTTGAGAAAGAAACAGGCAGACACAGAAAGAATGGGCATGCGCCACCTTGTGCCTCGGACATTACATAGGTCCTGGGGAATCAAACTCTGGTCCTTCTGCTTTGCAGGCAAAGACCTTACCTCCTGAGCTGTCACTCCAGCCCTAAAATAACTTCTTGTTAGAAGTCTATTAAACAAATGTTCACAATTCTTCCTTGAGCTTCTGAAAAGCCACAAAATGTCCAGTCAAGACCCCAGCAGCAGTGATTACACCAGGGAGCTCATGTGCTTCCTGGGGCACTTCTCTTCACTAGAGTTAACACTGCTTCGCAGTGGAATTTCCTTCCAATTACAAGATTATACTTCAATGTCTTTTTCCCATTAGGCGTATAATAAGATATATTTTCATACATTAAAATCTTGTTTATTAATGGTTTTTATGCAGGATAGTCCTGGGTTTCTAGACCATTTGTAAGAAGTTCCTATTAAGAAATTCAATGAAGCATGGAACAATGCTGGGGTAATTTATTAACCTATCCAGAGCCTTTAATTTGCTAACATTTTCTCATCATGCGAGTGTGACAGAATATAAGGAACAAATTGCTAAAACATGGAATACAGAACTAGGGGGGAAAGGCTCATGGATTCAACTTTCACAACATGAAGGAGTCCATGCTTGCAAAAAGAGTTTGTATTCATTTTGCCTAATTTATCGAGGCTCCGCCTGTTCACGTCAACGCTTTATCTCATACTACATAAAATTGGAAGAGAGTATGTGAGTCACAAAAGGCAAAGGTCTGCAAAGAAAATATACACTGCACAGATCAGCTTGAGAAACTTAAACAAAATGTTTCTATCTTCTGGTTACTTTAGCAACAGTGACTTCCAGTTGAATCTGCTGACATACGCCTGTGAGGTCGGACAGTTCAGTGAGTCCCAGTCACAAAATAAAACAAAAAGAGGGTTAGGGATGGAGCCCAGTGATAAGGGTTCTGACCACTGATCAGGAGTGACCTCTCCAAGGAACTATGAGATGTTTTATTCTCTCCTGTGGGCTCATCCTCAGAAGCCTATGCACATATAATGAGTGTATGTGAAATATCTGCTAAGAGAATGAATGGAGGAAAGAAATTTTGGTCTGGAAGTTTCCTTTCATCACGATATACATATTCACTAGGATTTCAACCAAAAGGACCTACTCTACTGTTTTATAAAGGATCATAAATGATCACAGTAGCAGCCAGCATATGAGGTCTGAATGAATGCAATGTGCCATGCCTCTTGAGAATCTATACACTCAATTGTCGATTCATATATAGATGAATATATAATCCATATACTTTATAATATATATGTATATTCAACTCATGTTAAGCAAAAAAAAGAGGCAAGATTTTGTTAAGAGGACCTTGTATTGATGAGTTATTTTGGCTTCGCAATTAGTGCCCAACAATTGCATCTCAACTATGGCAACTTATGCTGAAGATGCTTCTCCCTCCAACACGCTCATCCCAACATGGATACAGTAGAATTAATTCATTATTATTATTTGAAAGACATTTTAAGATATATGACAGGCTAGTAACTCACAATTACATTATCAATACATGGAAAACACTGGCTAATTATGATGTGCATGGCCATACTTAACTATCTATGAACTCATTACAATATTGCTATTGTAGTGTCCTAAGAACACTTTTGAGGAAATAACTTTGTCTAGTTCCTCACAGGTAGTCTAGGTCCAAGTTCTTACCCATAACCATTGTTTATTGACTTTTGTATAGGCCTCTCTGTAAAATATAACTCATTATTTAACTGAGGGATCTAACCTTTTAAATATGAGGGAAAGACACATGAATTGCAATGTTATGTCTACCAGTTCCTGAATAATTACTTATATATGGCAAGTGATTAAAGATTTTTGTTGAATTGTACTAGAAAAATAATTGGAAGCATGCTAGGATTCTACTTCCCATTAGTTATCAATGAGATGTTGGTTTACTAATTTCTTAGATGTGTTTTCCCATCTATAATCAATAGTTAAAATTAGCAATGGCAGATAATTCATTTAAGAAAGTCACATAAACAAACTAGAGTAAACCAAGTGTGGTGTCTGTAATTCCAGCATGTGGAAGTTGAGGGAAGGAGGATTAGGAGTTCAAGGTCATCTTTAACTACACAGTGAGTTCAAGGTCACCCTGGGTTACAATGAGACTTTATGTCAAAAATCCAAAAGAACTAGAGAGTAAATAACACATTTGAACATGGAAAAATTGATTGACAGCCTTCAAGCCCATGATAGTAATATTCCATGAGCAATAATTATACTTAATACATACATTAAGTGTTTCTATATGGCAGGTACTATGCCACATTCTTTAATTGTACATGCCATTTGACTTTAACAACTATAAAGGAGACTAAGGTTATTATTCAATACTTATATGTATTCTATATATAATGTTTTATATTTACATCTATTCTCTAATGTTATTCTATATTTATATATATTCTATATGTAAATGGTAGAGAGAGCTTTAGGTTACACAGCTAAGCTAGTAGAATATGACTTCTAGCCTTTAAGGGCAAGAAAAGAGGTTAGAGGAGGCATTCTGAGTGTAAATTCCCTTGGCTCTATGAAGGCACTGTATGATTTGTACTGCTAATATGGCTCTGCCTGACTGTAAGCTTAAACCTACCCCATCCAACCCAGATGCAAATACATGTACCTTTAACCTCCCCTGACAACCCCATACGACAGAAAGCAAGGGTGATTTCTAAGTGAATAGGTTGAGCCTTTACTGTGGATAAAGTATATTAACTGTGGGGTTGGACTTGGGCCCTGATCCTGATGCCATTTATATATGACGCTCTCTCTCTCTCTCTCTCTCTCTCTCTCTCTCTCTCTCTCTCTCTCTCTCTGTGTGTGTGTGTGTGTGTGTGTGTGTGTTGTGTACACACGTGCATGCACACACATACACACTTCTCAGGGAGCAGGATTCACAGTACTAGCCAGCAACCCAGGCTACAAAACGGTTTTTGAGATTTAGTTTCTAATTTTTTCACTGAATTTCAGTTAATTTAGCCTCTCACTTAACTTTTCTCTTGAAAGATTAGGTGAACCTACCCAAAATTTGCTTTTTATTTCTTATTATTCCTCCCCCTTTTCTATTTCCAGGCCATATCATCTATCTTATATCCAAATGGACCCTTGATAAACTTACCTCCTTTACTTTTTCTGTATTATGCTACCCTTATCCTGGGTATTTGTTAGTGTGCATATTCTATATAGGCAAGATAACGGGCCTTATCTAGGAAGTATTTCACAGAAATGACTTGGCATCAATTTTGCGTTTCTTACCATATCCTAAATCATAGCATCTCTCCTGAAATTGCGTATGATGATGTCAATTATTTTCTTGTGACAGTTCCTGTGCTATGAATTGACGATATTGAGAGGCTGACTACCAAAGAAGGAAACAGTTTTACTTTCTCACAGGTATCAAGTGAAACTCTACATAAATACTTTAGGCTATAGCTTCTGTAGGTCTATCTCTATATTTCCAGAGTCAGAAGTTACCATGTGGTGCAGAGGAGGCTTCCTGGGTAAAGTGCTTGACAAGAAGGCATGAAGAGCCGAGTCTGGGTTCCTAGCACCACTAAAACACGATGCATAGCGGGGCATAGCTGGAACCCCCTCATTGGGGAAGGAGAGAGGGAATCACTGGGGCTTACTGACTAGCAAGTCTAGCTGAATCAGTGAGTTCCAATGATGCCCTGTCCCACAGAATAAGGTATAGAATGACTGAGGACGATGCTTGATGTTGCTCTGTGGCCTCTACACACAGGCATATGAATGTGCATGAGCACCAGCACATACATGTTCCCCACTCACATAGAAATATAGATACACAAAGTTACCTTTGAGAGATCCCTGAAGTTTCCTGGAAGAGTCAGGTCCAATTCTTCTGAGTCATAGTTTGTTAACACCCATGGAAATACAGGGTACTGGTTCAGGTCATTGTATGTTCGTCCTAGTAAAGACAAACAGAAATGAAAGTCTGTACACACGACTTGCTTCAGAAGCAGTTTCTGTGCTTATAATAGATAAGGCAGTTACTGTATTTCAGATGAAAAGTAACTCTTTCTAAAACAACGTCTTTATTGAATCAAAAGCATTCCATTAGCACTGTTTATTTAACGTGGCTTCTCTCAATTTCAAAAAATAATAATTAGAATTATTAGAGATTGTAACATACATAACACTGCCTAGAAAACCCTCATCCTGAATTCTTTTATAAAGAATGTGAAGAGAAGTGATAATGTGCCTCTTTGAAGAGTGGCTTGAGATTTCCTAGGTGTGTGTTTGTGTCCCTTCTGCTGACTGTGGCAAAGTTAATACCACAGCCCGGGGAGCAGAATGTTGTCAGTCAGGATGTCAGAAGTGTTTTGGAGTAGGCCATGTGGCTGAACTTCATGCTTACAGCCTATTACGGGATGCCATTCTATTATGATGAGTATGTATCTAGAGATTGCACTGGCAATAAATAAAGTGCCATATTAAGATTATGCCAAGACTCCTTAGAGAGGTGAGGTGCAGTGCTTGTCTGGCATATGCAAAGGGTCTGAGTTCTATCTAGACACTGGGAAAAAATGCCAGTGGATAGAGTCTTCAAAAGAAGTGTCTGGAAGTTGGGATGAAAAAGTACAGAGACAGATGTCAAACACATACCCTTTTTCTTCCTTTAAGTGAATGGATTTTCTTTTTGTGCTCTTTTGTTGCACTGAGGTGGAGAGCTGGTGAACTGTTGGGCTTGTCTGCTTAGTTTAGTAGAATAAGTCAAGTATTTCCGTAAGGTGTGAGGTTCAGTGGCAATGTGGAAGTGTTACAAGAGCGCAGCATTGGCTCTCCTAATTAACTGTTAGTGGAAAACACGCATCAGATGAGGTGAAGAGCAGCACCATTAAAGAAACAGGTCCTAAGCCGGGCGTGGTGGCGCACGCCTTTAATCCCAGCACTCAGGAGGCAGAGGTAGGAGGATCACCATGAGTTCAAGGCCACCCTGAGACTACATAGTGAATTCCAGGTCAGCCTGGGCTAGAGTGAGATGCTACCTCAAAACAACAACAACAACAACAACAACAACAACAACAACAACAACGAAACAGGTCCTAGTGCATGCAGATAACCCCTTCCACTTGGGAGTCTGAGGCAGAAAGATCTTTGGTTTGGGGGTTAACCTAAATTATGTAGCAGGGACCTGTCTCACGCTAAGACCGAGCTGGCAAGAAGTTAGATATGAGATAGCCAAGAAAAATGGCAGCTGTGTCCCCTGCAAGTCAGATTGGCCCTTTATGATGAAACAGACTTGACACTACCATCATGTTCTTTCTGTTGGACTGGAAACTAAGGCACTGAGTCTTTCCCCACTGCCACTCCAGTGCACTAACAAAAGGTCTGCAATCTCAACCCTCGGGCTGCACTGATAATATTTGCACTGAATCCCCTTTTGAGCTTTTCAAGAGGACAATGGGAAGAATTACCTTCAAAGGAAGATCCAGTCCACCGTGATTTGGGGGGAAAAAGGGTCATCTTACCCAATGAATATGTCACCTACCTTATAAACATTCATGAAAAACTCCCGAAGAAGACACAGTACAGAGCCTACTGAACTGCTGACCTCTTTGGGACAGCTTACTTGGACCCTTTTTTTTTCCAGTATAGGCTTTGCTAAGTAAACTTCTACCTAAATTGTCTATGTCTCCAGGGCGAATTCTTTCCTTTACTCAATATCAAAACAATAAAAAAGGAGAAAGTAAGACAAAGAGAAGAGAGAGAGAGAAAAGGTATAGAAAAGAAATAAAGGAAAAGAAATGAAGAACAAAAGAAAGGAAGGAAGGAAGGGAAAAGAAGAAAGAAGAAAGAAAAAAGAAATTTGTTGGGCAAGATCTTTTTTGTTAAAAAAAAAAGTACAATTAGATCATGTTTCTAAATTTTCATTCCAAGTCACACAAAATAGCTACTTCATCGGTAGTTAGTCATATGGGTCTCATCCAGACTGTCTTTATACAAGCCACATAGACCGCAGCACACATAGACAGGCCTTATCTTGTCTGTCATCAGAAAACAATGCCCAATGATGCTGACTCTTCTATCAGTTGGCTGACGTAATTGTGGAGAAGGAACAAGTACAATCGGAATAAGAACTGCATCCAGTATTACAAGCAATGACAAAATGCATTTAGTAAACATTTCATGGGTAGCTACTTTTTCTGCTTATTGTAATAAACTTCATTTCGCATCCTGACTCCATATTGCCTGCAGGGTGGAAGTTGATGGAATTTGTAGGAAACATTGGAGACTGACAGAAATCACTGTGGTGTTCCCACTCTGTAGGCTAGGCATTGGCTCTGCCCCCATGCCACAGCTCTCAGCCAGATGTGCACCTATACCCAGTACAGGCCACATCTGTCTCTTCACTAGTCTCCACGGAGGTAAGGCTCAGCTGTTTGGATCTATTTAAAAACAAACAAAGCTTTGTGTCTTGGTGCATACTGCTTGCTCAGTAAATGCTTGCTGATGGAATGAGTATTGTGTGACAGAAACAGAGTAAGATGAGCAAGTTTTAAAAGATGAGCAAAAGTTAGCCAAGTAAAGAAAGAAACTGCAGGGTCTTCTTTAGGAGCTGAGGATGACGCAAGGGCAGAGACATATAGACAAGAGGAAATGGTAGTGTGAGTATAAGAATTTACAGTCCTTATTTAAGCTCTTTGCACATGAAAATATTCTGCTAAAGTCATACTAGTAGTGTACAATGAAAGCTGTGAGCTTGTAAGACTGAAGTGTCCACTTATGAGATGGCTCATGCCTCTGCTAACCCAAGCACAGCTTCCTCTCAGCATGTACATGTATGAGTGTTCACACAACACTTGTGCAGAGCTGCTACCAAGAAAATACACATTCAATGCAGGGTCTCACTCAAGCTTAGGCTAGCCTGGAACTCATTCTGTAGTCCCAGGCTGACCTTGAACCCACAGTGACCCTCCTACCTCTGCCTCCTGAAAGAGTGCTGGGATTCAAGGCATGCAACACCACACCTAGCTACTTCTGGGATTCTAAATAGATCCATGGAAATGGAATGCTCTGGAGGAACTTTGTGTAGGAATTACTCTATTTTAAAATCTGTAGATTTAATAAAATGTGGTTCTTCCAGTATATATACCATTTTCTAGAATAGTGCTTCTGCCATATACACACATCTATACCAGATTACGTATATAAATCAAACCATAGACAAAGCCATATTTTACAATTGTTTAAAAAACTTTTAATGCTATTTGTAACTTGTAGACTAAGAAGTTTGTCAACTTAAATAAAAAGTCAACTTAGATCAAGTCAATATTTTAATGTTTGTATACATGCAAATGGTTGAGGATAGCAGTTCTGCAACAGAAATGTGCTCATACTAGAGTAATAAAAGAAAGCACCATTTTAAAACACAAATTCAAAAGAGTTGATGCCAATAGTCAGAGTTTATGACTATTTACTTGAATTGTTTGTAAGTTACTTTTAATAACCTCTGAAAGGTTATCTGAAAATAAATGGTGAGAAAAATTTAGAAATTTTTAAATTAGTAGAGTTTAACAGCCTTGTGTAAATTTGAATAAAAACAATAAACTTTATAAATATGTATAATGGCATTAAATCCATATTTAATAAAGAATTCTACTTCTGTCTTGCCACACAGACAGGCAATACATACTTTACTAAATCCCCTAAAAGGAACTATTTCCAAAGTAATATTTATTAAGTTCTGGTCATCCAGATATTTATTTACCAATTTTTGATTTCATCCCAAGTTGAATTTTAATAAATGTAATTGTGCTGTAATTGGTAAGGTTCTTTCCTTTTCTGTAAGTGGTAAGAGCAGACTATATATTATTTATATATATCTCAGAAGATGACTATTAAAAATTAGGAGCCTTTGACACTAATCTACTCCAACAATAGAAGCAAAACCCAGTAAATGAGATCTCAGAAACACTGGGCATGATTTTCATTTTTTTTTTAAAGATAAACCCTTTTAATTAAACCATCCAATTTAATGTTTTTATATGGCACTTTAGTTTTGAAGGTAAAGTGATCTAGAGACAGCTGACAAAGAAATTATAACTGCAATTCCTTGGTGAAAATGTTAATGACAGCAAAATATTGTTTAATTAGATGATCGCGGCATCTGGATTAACACGCTTTAAGAGCGATGTTCCTGTGCTTGTCGGCTTCTTCACACTTTACAGACATTTTGTCATCTCCAGGTCATTAGGAAAGAATTTTTAATGATTTTTCTAGAAGCAAGCAGTTCAAGTTACATCTAATTAGATGACAATAATAAGCCTAACACATGCAGTAGCTAAATATATCCATAATTAACCAGGGAGAGCTTGTTCATCACAGAGTAAAAATGTGGAAAATGCTAACCAGGAGGAAAAGGCTGGTTTTGGGGAAGTTGTGCTGAATTCATTAACTGAGCATATGCAAAACAACTTAAAACCCTTAAAAAACACTCCTCTATCAGGGATCACTTACACACAGTTCTGTTAGCAGTACTCTGCTACTTTTTAAATTCAAGAATGCCAGATAGTAATGTCTTTTTCCTCGTATTGTTTAACAAGATGTCTTTAGAATACAGTGAACAGAAATCAGGTCAACAACCCTGAGAATTAGAGGTTGACACCACATCATTAAAATTCTTTCACATCATCTACCAAAACATAATGTTCTTTGAAAAATATCCCAAGTGTTTCCAAAAGTAAAAATGTGCCACGGTTCTAAGTTGGACTTTTATTTATTTTGAAAACCAAGCCTTCAAAGAATATTTAATGAAATGGTGCTAAACATGGTAGCATACACTTGTAATCCCAGCACAAGGCTGAGGCAGGAAAGATTACCAGCTCTGCGTCAGCCTAGGAAACACAGCAAGACACTCTCTTGAAAATATTAATAACAGTCAATGAAATGGAAAAAAGTAGTGAAAGAACCTGTGTGTAGTGTAGGCTTCTAATGACAGTCACTCAGTAGACAGAGCATAGACTCTTATCTAATGATACAGCAAACACAGAGAAAAAGAAAGCACCAAAATAGAATACACATAGCTAGGCTTATGAGTTACTTATTTTTAATTAGAATTTTATATATTCTTAGTGATTATTTATTAAATTTATATATAGGATAAAGACCACATTTATGGGTCTCTAGGTAAGTATTTGCTTTTTAAAAATATATTTTATTTATTTATTTGCAAGGAGAGAGACAGAGAGAGAGAGACAGAGAGAGAGAGAGAGAGAGAGAGAGAGAGAGAGAGAGAGAGAGAGAGAGAATGGGCACACTAGAGCCTCTAGCTACTGCAAAGGAACTCCAGATGCATGCACCCACTATACTTCTGGCTTTCTGTGGGTACTGGGGAATTGAACATGGGTGCTCAGGTTTTGCAGGAAAGTGCCTTAACCACTGAGCAATCTCTCTAGCCCTAGGTAAGTATCTTTTTAAAAGCAGTAGTTTTCTGAATATTTTACAAACATTTCTGTATTATATACATTAAAATATTCATATGCATTTGTTTGTGTGAGTACATATAGGTCTCATGAGGATCTGAGAAGTCCACGTAATTAGTTAAGACCAGGACACGACTTCAACATACTTTATGGAATCTTATTTTTTTTAAGTATCTAGAAAGAAGAAAAGAAAAATCAGACAAGTAGAAGAGACATTAAGAAATGGAGGACAAGGAATGGTTCATAAAATAGACTTTGCATTTCATGTTGAAATACTTTTTAGCACAAAAGATAAAGCTGAGTTTGTAAGACAGTAACTAAAATATTGATACAAATATGAAATTGATGAAGTCACATTGACCTTTTTATTACAAACATGAAGCTAGAAAAGCTTGTTTCATCTCTGATTCTGCTGTTTTGCTTAATCTTGAGGTTTGAAGAATCCTTCACCCACAATTCTAGTGAATTCATACAACAACAGATCATGGAACTATGCAAACACAAAGCATAATTACGTCAATTTAATATCACGAATATTTACTGTCCTAAATTGTTTTTCCCCAGTAATATAGCGATTTGATTGAAAAGATCAAATAAAGACATAAAATACTAAGGACACACTGTCAAATAATCCAAAATAGACAGTGCTGTCAAGGATGAATAAAATCACCCCTGAAAAGTTTTTTGAAGAATGTGGTGCCCTGTTGTGATTCACAGAAGTCTGTGTCCTGGACCAGTAGCATTGGCATCCGGTGGTAATTTATCAGAAATGGAAAAAAAATGAAGTTGATTACTGCAATGACACTGTAGGTACTGATATTTCATGCTAGGGTTCCACTGAAGTCTGCACTGAGGGAGGAAGGGAAATGGAGGAAGGAGTCAGAACTGCCCAGGAGAGGTGGAGCTACCAAGCCTCAGAGATCAAGTAGGAGCCTGTCACCTCAGCCACAGCCATCTTGAGTCCTCTTACCATGACCTCCACTGTGGAGTCACTCCCCTCTATAGTCTCCTGGGATGGAGACACGATCTTCATCTTCTGATAGTGACACTCATACATTCTTTGCAGTTGTCTGTCTACTTCTAAGCATTCATTCCATCTGGATCTGGATCAGCAAAGATGCCTGCCAAACCCTTGAAGAGTTTATCTGAAGTCCATCTTTCCTGAGTAGATTGTCTCAGGAATCTTTCATGTCTCTTAACTTTTATTACACTCAACAGAATTTAAGTGAATGCATTTTTGTATGATATATATATATATATATATATATATATATATATATATCATACAAATGGACTTTTGCTAGGCAGCCAGGCTAGCCTAGAATGTCAGGTCCTCCTGTCTCAGCTCTCAAGTGCTAGAATTAGGATGCACATGCCTGACACTTTAAATGTCTTTATATGAAAATCTTGTTCTGATAATTAGATCTTAGATGCCACAGCAATGGTACTCAATGGCACTCTAAATGCATGAGAAGCGTCTAGAGGGCCACTGAAAGCCAGGTTGCTGGGCTCCATGCCAGTTTCTAAATGTACAGGTCTGAAGAGGAATTCAACTCAACCCTACCAGTGCCCAGGTGGTACTGATGCTGCAGGTGCAGGGCCGCCTTTGACAAGCCCCACACTGCAGCAAAGCACAACTACCTCCTAGTGTTTTACTCTCTCTCTCTCTCTCTCTCTCTCTCTCTCTCTCTCTCTCTCTCTCTCTCTCTCTCTCTCCCTCTCCATTCCTATTGCCACTACTCTCAATCCAAATCATCAACACGATGTTTTCTTTTTTCTTATAATACCCTCTCTTCATTTCCTAGTCAATTCTTGCTCAGATTTTGATTTCCATATCATAGGTTACTTTAACAGAAGCTTTTATTATGATCTTTTAGAAATAAACACTCTCTAGATCTATGGTCCTACATGGCTTCACAAATGTTTTCATGATGATGTTATATTTTACTGAAATTCTGGACTGTGTATCTGATTTCCTGCATATTCTATGATCTTTTGAAGGCAGAAAACAGTTTCACTTATTTATTTCACTAGTTTAATATATATTCTGTATAATAGAGTGTGTGCTATGCAGTAAAGTTACCAGAAGAATGAATAAACTGATGTCCATCAACATTTCTGTAACTCTCATCATTTCTCTCAAGCTATTTCAATCCCAATCCATGTTACTTACATATACTTGTCACTTTAATTTACCTAAAACTCTACATTGCATTCTCTTCTACTGCAAAACTATATTGACTCTTAAGTGTCTCTTAGTATCTAGCTCTTACCTGTAACTCCCATATAACCTATTTTCTTTTGCCCCTAGCCAGATCTGATGCTCAGATCTATTGAACACACCACACAAATTCAACTTGCAGAAACTGGGAAACTCTTCTCTTCATTTCTTTCAAACACATTAAAATTTTTTTCCCTCTGTTTCAGCCTTGCAATAGTACCTAGTATCATCTCATGATTTATAGGAATCATCAATATCAGTTGTTTTAAAATTTTCTCTTAATTATGCATAATTCATTAATCCATCTTGATTGTAAGTGCCCTGAGCTCCTACTCCATATATTATTATACTTTTAAAATTATTATTGCTTTAGTGCTAAGTATCCAATGAATTCTTTTTAAAAACCAATGGTCTAAACATTATTTATATTATCACATATAACAGGGTCTACTGATTCAAATGAAGATGAAAGGTTCTTAAATTCCCTGTCAGTCTGAGAACTGGAGTTTAGAGACGTAAGGCTCTCCAAACTAGGAAAGGCCATACTGGTTTCTGTGCTATTCACATGTACATTTTAACATTTACTCATATCTTTTTTGTTTGTTTCTGAAATATTTTCTTGCTATGTAGTGCAGTTTCTCCTTGAACTGAATTTTCAAGAACATCTAAAAGATTTAACATGGGAATATGGAAACAAAAAACACTGCAATTGAAATGACTTCGATGCATGAACAAGAAGATATTTCAATAATTTAATAATATGAAATCCTTTTCATGGATTTGAAAAATTATGAGTGATAATAATATGGAGTGTGGCTAGTAAATTATACTTGCAAAAATAAATAATGAATGCAGATAAAGATTGTATGACAATGCTGTGGCATTTTATGTAAGGGACTCATGCATTTCAGAGTTTGACATCTGTGGAGTTTCTTCAGACCAATCCTTCATGGATACTGGGATTATTACCAATAGAATGAAGTTTTTTATATTTCAGAGATTTACTCTATCTATATATCTAAAGAAATAGGACTGTACATTTCATTTAACTTTGAGGGAATACCGAAGTTTCTATATATAGTATATATGTATACCATAAATGAATATACATATGGACATATGTATATATGAATATACTAAAGTGACTAAAATTTAAAAAAATATTTCAAATAATATCACTTTGCCTACTGGTACATGTCTATGCCATCCATATTTAATGCATGTCTACAATATTCACATGTATACTGATGCATTAAATTTTAAGAGTATTGTCATGTAGTTCCTGTTTTAAAGCAACTATTCAGGGCAAAGCAATGCTTCAAGTTCACTGTTGTGTGCACTCATAACAAAATAATAATCATAGATCATTACAAAGGCAGCTATTTAGTAACTGAGGTTCTGAGGAGCCTGGTGTAAACTCTGTGATTTAACATGAATAAAGAGCTTCCAGTGCTTAACTGAAGACAAAGGATGAGGTATTTAGATCACATAAGTATCTATGCAGCCACTGACACCCACAGATTTAGAGAGAAAACAAAGTCCCTGCCTCCTCTGCAATTATAAGACAGTGACTGCTGGTAGCACTCATCATTTAGAAAGTGTAACCCTAGTTTTATTTTTATCTGTATGTTTTAAGAAAAAGGTGCTGTAAACCAAGCCCGCCCTAATCCAGGTGACATTGTACAAGGCAGAATCCTTTGCTCTTCTCCCACCTACTTGCTACTGAGGAGCCTGAAAAGCAGTGAAAGTACCTTTTCCTATTCCTTATTACTTCCAGACACACTCTGTGATGGTTTGTTGACTCTAATAACCCTTCAGACAAAGCTGTCAGCAAAGGAAATGGCAGGAGAAGGAGGAGGAGGAAAAGCCTTATCAACAACGAATGCACCTAAAGCCTTGTAAGGAGCTTGTATTATTTCTAATAAAATTTAATGTGAGGGTTCCAATATCTATCCTAATGCTGCATGTGAGTTCCAGCGAGAAAAATGCATCCTGTCCAGTCATATTACAAATGATTTTGATAATAGTATTGTATTAACAACAAGGTGTCTTACCTGCTATAGTATTGAGAAACATCAAGTACTCGAAGTTTGAGATCTCCCTTCTCTGCCAGCGCTGAGTCATGTTGGAAGACTTATAAAGTTGTCGAGGAGTGGCCAGTGATATCCTCCTGCAGGTAAGCATACATAAAAGGGTCTATTAACCAGTAGCTTAAAAAATCCAATATTAACTAGTATTATTGGTTTGCTAAAATTAAATTTAAAGTTATAGTTTGTTCTTCACAGGTGAATATCAAAACCTATCTTAGTAGTAGAAATTAGCAATACTTGAGAATCTATTACAGAAAAAATAATTAGTTGGTACAAATAATTTTGAAAGCAATTCTGATAAAAGTATAGTTGCAAATCAATATTTATAGAACACAAGAACAAAAATAAGACCATGATCAAAGTAAATCAAGGTCCAATCTACCTCATGCAAACAAGCTAACAGTTACTAAGGTAGCTGCTTGGAAACATTTGCTTTAAATTTTACATAATAATAGTGGCTGTCAATAAATTTTTATACAGTATGCACATGCTGCTCATAGTTTGCTCCAAAACAAGACATATTCCCATAATGATGCCATCACCAAACAAATGAGAGCTCTGAAAACTGCATAGGTCCAGTAAAACAGAAGGGCTTTAGGGAATAAGTCAGGATGGTTTGTGTACTTCTAGGTTTGAAGTAATTTTCTAAAGATAAGGTTTAGAAAAGTAGGCCACAATTGATCATTTCTAAATGATCAGTAGAGGTTCTCAAACTTTTAAAACTCATGTTGTTCTTCATGTCAAAGTAATGTTCTTCAAAGTTGTCCATGGCCAAGAGAAACAACCAGCTGTTAGATCTAAACAGCTAATCTTTGCTTAAGGCCTATTATAGTCGGGATGTGGTTTGAGAGTGTCCACAAAAGGCTTTTGTACTGGACGCTGTGGTGGTGGTGAGGTGGGGAACCACTTGGAAGTGGTAAGGGAACTGTCCTTAGAAGGAATTCTTGTGGAGTGAGGCTGTTCTCAAGGGGACAGATTGCTCAAGGTAAGGCCACTCCACATGCTTGGACCCTTCTATTTGCTTCTCTACTATGTTCTGATTCCCTAAGAGGGCCTCAATAGAGGCTGAACACATGAGGTCACCTGATTTTAGATTTTTAGCCCCTCAAAATGTAAATTAAATAAATCCATTTCTCTTAAAGTACCCAGCATAAGGTATTCTGTGTAGCAATATAAAATGAGCTATGACAACATCTTCAGAAGTAATAGCTAATTAAAAATCAAATACAAATTAATGACTTATTTAAAATCTAAATTTTCTTATCTGTAAAATAGGATAAGAATCCCATTGTTTTATAAAATGTGCTTGTCTTAAGAATTAAGGAAATGAATATAAAACACAAAATAGTCTTTGGTTCAAGAAGTGTTTGGTAAAACTCAGCTATAAAAATTAATTAAGGAGGCTTTCATTAGGCCATGCTAACTTAATGGAAATGGGGCCTTTGTTCTAAACTTTTGTTTCTTAAGCAACAATCTGATTTGTAATGGAATCTTCTTGAAGAGTTTGCCCAAGAATTGGCCTAAATGATTTTTAGGCCAGTTGTTTTGGGTTATCCTTGCTTTCGAATTTGTCAAAGTTTTGTTGTTTAAAACAAGTATCTGGGAGCTTTAGCTTAAAGCTCTCTAGAGCTAAATCAATTTTGCATCATGGAGAAAACCAAGAAAGTAAGTCAAAGAACAGCACTCTCAACTCTTGATGACTCCACCAATACAGGACAGCTTCCATCCTCCCCACGCACTGGTAACTCTTTAAGTGGAGTAAGATCTTCAAGGGACACATGCAGGCTTACAGGAGTGAGTGAGTGAGTGTGTGTGAGTGTGTGTGTGTGTGTGTGTGTGTGTCTCCTTATATCTGTGGGTGTGTGCACACATGTATACACTTGTATTATATGCATGTGTTTAATTTACAAAATGCCTTTATTCTATCAAAAGGCATTCAAACTTTCCTGTAAACAAGCTGTCCCCTTTTTATGGTGAAAGATAGTGTCATTTCTCTTGTCTAGCATCACTCATGGTTTCAACCAGTTTTTTCGGAGTTCCTTGTATGCAGTAGGAATTCTTATTTAGCTTGTAAGCAGCAGGTCTACGGCCATGTTTGGTGCCCTCCAGGCCTTTTGTTACTTCTAAGACTACATATTTCAATTTACTTCCAAAACTGAGCCTACAAGTATACTATCAGGAAACTAAGCCTGAGTTGAGTTTTTAGAAACAAACAAAGCCATTACACCAAAGGGTGCTTTGAGACTCTGTGTCTTTCTGAAGTAACAGGAAGTAAAACTACTGAGCATTTATTTTGCTTGCAGGTTTTCTGCCCAGAAAAACAATTTTCCAAAAGTCAAAAGAGTCCAAATGTGGTTCAAACAATAATAGGTGAGACAGATAGCCAGAGAACTACTGCTTGTTTGAAGCGAATTCGGGTTCAGACAAGCCCAACAGCAGGGAGGGAAATTACACGCGGCCCTAGAAATCCCACTGGGATCTCTCAGGAATCATGGTCACTGAGCAAGGTACCAGGAGGCAAGGCTTACACTGAACCAGGAAACAGCCTCGTCTGAGTTCTTAATGTTCATTCCTGGCATCATTCTTGAACTGATGATTAAGCAAACAGTGTGTAAGCACTTGAGAAAGGAAGTAGTGATTACTGTGAGTCAGCTCCGATCCAAGAAGCACAAGTCTTACAAAGATAACCACATTGTCTTTGATAGATTAAATGCATCTTTCTTTGACCTGTATATAAGTGCTTCATTATCTACTAATGTCTTAGTTTAAACTTGTCATTCTCCTAGCAAACGTCCCAAGCTTGTGCACACACGTCAGTGAATTGTTCTTGTTCTGGAAGCTGAAAGAAAATAGATAAGATGTAATGCAAGGAAACCCCAGCTGCAGAGCACTTAAAAAGCACTTCTGCAATTAGGCGCTGGGCTAGGTGCTGTGGATGGAAAGATAAATAAAACACATGCCCTGTCTTTAGAATGCCTGCCACCTGGTTAAGGAAGATGGACAAAGATTAGCTTTCCTTTCCATCCAGGTAGTGGATTGGAGCCATAATGATTTGTGGGGCACATGGCTGGCTGTCCACCCAGAGCCCTCTTCCTTCTGCCTATCAGCAGAATAACTCTTCTGCTGGGGGGTATGGGAGGAGGGAGGAACCAAGGAGTCACAGGTGTGCTTTCCATAAATTTTAGTGGATACTGGGCTGAGCCGGGAAATACCATTGCTTTAGGGGTAGAAAGAACTTGAGATAAAAATTACTAGAGGCTTCTGAAAAATATGTCTTCCTCACCTAGAAAAGCTCTTTTCTACTAGTGGGTGAAGATGCGTGAATAGAGCTAGGGCGGTGATTTTGTGACCATGACTGACCTAAGAGTCTGGCATTACGGAGTCTCTGGAATGCAGCGATGCTCACCACTGTACCACCACCACACCTGCCTCCCCGCCAGGCTCTCTCTTCAGCTTTGGAGGCTTTGTGTTAGCACACACATGTGAACAGGTAAGCGCGCGCGCACGCACACACACACACACACACACACACACACACACACACACACACACACACACAAAGCAAACATCCCCTACGTTTGCAATTTCCCAACTGATACTAGCAGCACACATAATTAGTAACTGCTTCCTGCTCAAATTAGCATCATTAACGAAAGAAGAGTTTTAGTGACTTTCTAAAATACCAAGGAAGCCATAGGTAATGATAAAACTATACTATACCATAATCCGAGTAAACACTAAGAGTTTCATCACCATAATGAACAGGCATTAATATGTAGCACTTATAAATCCATAATTTATATGCCACTACCTACTTCTTAATCACAGATGCCATGAGATTTTGATATACTTACTATAAATTTTAATAAGAAAAGTATTTTCATTATATATAAGCTGTGATATGCAATTGAGTTTTTTATATGCTCATTTTGATATAAGGAAAGTCTGCCCTAACCATTCTGTTATTATCAAAACAGCAGTTTTCATGACTTCTTTCCCTATGAAAAACCCTCAGAGAAAGCAAATTCATTGAAATAATTATAATGGTACACTCATACTTACACATCTGTCATGCTGAGACTGAAATACATGAACAAACCATAGAAAATGTGTAATAGGATATAATTACCTGGCTTGTGGCAAACCATAGCTGGTCCCTACTCCAACCCGAGGCAAGCTGTAGACAACTTTTTTTACTGTTGCTTGATCAGGGAAATTAAACATCACAGAGGCTGTGGTAAGAAGAAAAGACAGTGACTTAGAAAACCACAGGAGAGAGCCGGGCGTGGTGGTGCACACCTTTAATCCCAGCACTTGGGAGGCTGAGGTAGGAGGACCACCATGAGTTCAAGGCCACCCTGAGACTACATAGTGAATTCCAGGTCAGCCTGGGCTAGAGTGAGACCCTACCTTGAAAAAAACAAAACAAAACAAAGAAAAAAAAAAAAAAAGAAAGAAAAAAGAAAAAAGAAAACCACAGGAGAGCTGTAACTTGGAGGAATAATTTCCAAGTGACCATCATGGTTTATTTTTAGATAATCTAAATAATGAATCTTTATAAAAATAAGCTTATCTATAATGTACACATAAAATTAACATTTTATTATTATTTAAAAATTTTTTAACTATTTAAAAAAATTGCCAATGTGAATGACATGTGCGTGGCATGGCGTGTTGCGGTGCACATGTGTGCAGAGGCCAGGAAGAAGACATCAGGTGTCCTTTCTTGCTCATCTGTGTGTTTCCCTGAGACAGAGCCTCTCAATGAGCCTGGGGCTTTGGCTTTTGTAAACCCCAGCAATTCTGTGTTCTCCACTTCCCATTGGACTAGGGTTACAGGCATGGATGGTCAAGCTCAATTTTCAGAAAGGTGCTAGAGAAACAAACTCAGGGTGACCCAGACCCTCAGGCACTCATACTTCCATGGTAGGTGTGAGCCATCTCCCAGCCCTATGTCTCTTTAGAAAAGGAGTTGTTTTACAATGGGAAACAAAGGGGGCGGGGTCCAATGGCAGTAATCAGACAGCATTACACTGAAGATGTTTAACAGCCAAGTATGAGCGTGTTTGCTTTCGTTCTTGGAGAACTTACTTCGGTTGGCCATAAACACTTCCAGGGCAGTGTTTTGTAGAAGGTAACGTCTTGAAAACACAGCTCGGATCTCACTGAACATCCACTTTCCATGAAGTCCCTCCGTGTAAGCGAGAACCTACACGAGAAAGTGTAAAGAAGAGCTTGAGAGAACTTTATGCAGGGCTGCAATAAAGGCAATAAAATGGGAATTATCTTCCTGATTTCATGATACTGTTAATCATTTGATACTGTACATTTGTAAAATTTCTACCATTTTTGTGTTAGCTCATGAGAAAGTGAGGGAGTGGAAAAAATTATACTTTCAAGAGGAGCGTGACTTAAACCAGCAAAGACATTATTGTGTTTGATGCGGCATATAATACACAGTTTCTGGTGAGCACTTATGACACATTCTATTGGCTCCAAATACTTGTTTCTATTTTTGGTCAAAGAAAAAGAAGTTGCTCTAGACAGAGAGAAGTTTTTAGGCTTTGCTGGCTAAGGGTTCTGGGTGGAACTATTCCATTTTTACCTTGTGGCCTAAAAGTACCACAGACAAAATCTAAATAAAAAGCATAGCTGTATTCCAGTTCATCTTTATGCAAAAGTGACTGGACTTGAAAGAACAGAATTCAGCTGACTCATGGTCAAAGCCAACAATGACATTATTAGTCCCAGTTTTCCCAAATGCCACTGCAACGCTAGGAAAAGATATGTGATCCACTGGTGAATGAGAACAGAGCTAAAGGTGTCTGAAGATGTTTGAAAAGAGCAGATCATGTGGTTACACATCCTTTTCCATTTCTTGGCAGAATGTAGATGTCATGGCTACAAGTGAGGCATCCCTGGGAAGTCATGAGATGAAGGCCACATTGATGCAGCAAGGCTGGTCCCAACACTGAGCTACTGGAACATTTGTAGCAATCACCACATCTGAATTTCTACTTCCATGGAACAGATCAATTCACAGTTGATTAAGCTACAGTCATTGAATATACAACAAATACATTTCTTTTTGATACCCTAATGTACATTAATAATACATGAATTATTTCCTACTTTCTATATTTGCTATATTCATATTGGTTTTGGTAGAAACACAAACTAGCTATTAAGTTTTACATTAGATTATCTAGCTCTGAAAATAAGTTATAAAGTTCTTTAATGTTACCTCTTGTTTTAATTTTTAAAATGTTATTTTATTAATTCAGTTTTTTTCTCTCCCTAAAAACGGAAACATTTTCAGGGTCCATCACACAGGTGTAACTCCTGGAACACACTGGAATCAGCCAGACTTATTCTAAATCTTGGTATGATATTCACTAACTCTAGTCCTTGGAAAAATTACCTAAGTTACCTGATTTTTGTCCTCTAAACAGTGGTGACAATAATCCCATTAAAGGTTAAAGAGGAGACAGTGAATGTGAAGTTAACTGTGCAGCTCTGTTCACAAATTGCTATGTTCTCGCTGAGCATCACATGACAGCTCCTTTCAGTTTCCAAATTCAAAACACCTTTTCATAGTTACACAAAAAGGTTACAGTGACTTGCCACAATTTATATTTATAAATTCTTAGTTAACTATAATGGGTTCCAGATTTGAATTTTATAAACCATTGTAATTTTTTCAAAATGAAAAGAATACTAATTCACGGCTATAAACTTCTTTTGTGTGTGTTTCTATATTTTCAGACAAATAATTGAAAACCATCTTCAATTATGAACATTGTTTTCAAAGAAAAAATAAGACCATTAGAAAACTCAAACAGTAAAATGAGTACAGTATGGATTTTCACATGGAACCTATGTTGGCATCCTCATACCAATGCTGCATGCCAGGGAGGCATCTGTATATAAACATATCTTAAACATACATACAGTCATGTTTTTACTTCTCCTTGGAAACTCTGATAAAAAAGAATATTTGCCCAGGCAAGTAGCTTGTAAAACATAAGGACTCTGTAAGGACTCCATGTAAACCTGCCTTATAAACTGTGCCAACTAGGGACCTTTCAGGTCCACCCTAACCTTTACTTGCTCCATTACAATTAATTTGTGTCCTTTAAATGTTTATCCTCTGTTAGCTGGTATGATGATGAAGTCTGTCAGGAGACTATGTGCGGGTGCCTGGTCTCCAGTACCTACCTCCTGTGGTACAGGGTGAGCAGCAGACCCCATTGACCAACAGTTTCTCGGTACTCCCTGACCCCAGGCAGTCCAGTTGTAGTGTCTCTAGTTCCATGAGTAGCTTCATACTACATGCGACAGTGCTAAATATGAATTTCCTTCATAGGCCAGAGCGCTAGCAGGGCCCTGAAGTAACTTCATCATTCTCAGAGCTACAGACATGTCCTCTCCAACAAGCCAAGACAGCTTTGTCTAAGACAGCTTCAAGGTAGGTGGCACCTTATTATATGTTTGATTCCTGTGTCTAGAGTTTCCTACTAGCCAGTCCCTTGTAGCTTCCATCTCCTTGTTATTCATATTACACTTCTGCTGTGTTATTTGCTCTGCAGTTTATGTCCCCAGATTTGATCTAGACTGACCCAGCAGGAAGGTAACACAGTGAGATTTGGGCATATCACTGGGGAAGTACAGGGAGGATGAAGCAAAAGGCTGAGAGTGGGTTACTACTTGGCAAATGATGAGGAGTTTAATTATCTGTATATATTTCATAAATATAAAGACATACCATTTATTGGCAATTAAATGCTGAGTTTATGGCATGTTTCTATAAAAATCTGGGCATCAAGCCCAAGTTTGAAATATGAACTGATACTATAAAATTGTCTGTTTTTCTACCTTTATTGTTACACAATGTTCTATAAGTTTTAGAATCTTCTATAACTCTTCAGATTTGTTTTCCATTGTAAATCAAGATCTTTTTTAAATCATTTAAGTATTTTTATCCATAGTTGAGTTTTGCGGTTTTTTTCTTCTTCCATATCTGGATTGTGTCTTCTTGTTTCTCCAAATTATTTAATATGCTATGAAATCTAATCAACAAATACTATCCAATTTAGTTTCATCCCTTGAAAATTGAAACAACATACTTTTACTACATTATATATACACAGTTGCAGGCATGAATATTAAAGCATCTTGACCCCAAATCTTAAGGAACTTTGTGATTTTCCTATATGAACACTAAACTGTTTCATGCCAACAGCCTGGTGCCCAAGGGAAAGGAGGGGGGTTAATGTTCATCTGTGCCCCTTACTCACCTATGAGCTGAAGAACACAGGAAGCAAAATAAAATAAATGTTGTAAAATCACGTGTAAATCTACTGGAATGTGTGCTTAGCACATATTATCTGGTGATCATGTTGAAGAATTTAGAGCTGCTGTGCACTCGTGTGTGTCAGACATGCACAAGGCTGTCAGAAATATGTACAGAGCTGTCAAAGCAGTTCCTTCATTTGTTATTTCTCTTAAGGCAGTTAATATTTGCAAACTGAAAAGTCCTTGTTTAGTGATGGCTTCAGTGATCTCAAATCATCTATCAGACCTATCAGAACAAGTGGAATAAATTTTACTTTCTCTTGGAATATGAAAAAAATCTAAATTCTGCATCAAGTTGTATTTTCTGTTCACAATTGATTTAAAAGTTTCAGAAGGTGGATGTGCCCTTTCTGGTGTTCATGAGGTTGTCATGTTTTATTGACATTTCCAACTTCAACCATTTAATTAAAGGGCTTGCAATGCAATGTAAAGTTACAGGTCCCTATTGCTTTTATAATTCCTTACCAATTAGCAGTAACTCAGGATTGAAGCAACTCTATTCAGGATGGAACAGTTTAAAAGAAATTTAAGGTGTGCATTCACAAGTGATCATCTGTGCTCTTTTCACACCTCTGACTCAATGGAGGAAGTGGTAGGCGGAGATGGAAGATTCTTGGATTCTAAGTGGTCATTGGAGGGCATCTTGTGCCTGATCACTGCTGGTGTGGCACATGGGGTGTGAGGCCAGGGAGCGGCTTTGGACCAGTGTTCTCTAGCTTGTCACATCTTGGGTCTTTCACCAATGGTGAAGAGAAGTATGATAAAGCATGCTCTCTTTACCATGAGCATGTTTGCAGAGACAAGAGTAGAGCATTGGGTACCCTCTTCTATCATTCTTCAACTTTTTATTTCCTTGAGACAAGAGTCTCACCAAACCTGGAGCTGCTTTTTGCAGTCAGACCAGCTGACCAGTGAGCCCCAGCAATTCTCCTGTCTCTGTCCCCCTCAAGACTGGGGTTATAGCCATGTATGGCAATGCCAAGCTCTTTGTGTGGGTGCTGAGGATTGAACTCAGATGTTCCTATTTGTGTGGCAAGTGTTGCTGAGGTTTCTCCTCAGCCTGATGAATAATTGTTGATGACAGATCAGTAGGTAACTTTTAAGTTTGGAGTATAAATATAAATACAAAGCTTGGAAAGTACAAAAGACATTGAATAACATTGTTACAATAAAACTTCAGCATTCCTCAGTTTATGCATGTACACAAGATTTCCAACACATCACTAAGAAAGTCATGAATTATTCTATTGATCCTGTATTTTTGCAGTAAGTAATAGTCATACATATGTACATTAGCTATTCATCTCAATGAGATGAATTTCTAATATTTATGTTTTATATTTAATAATTTTCAAAATTCACACAGTATTTCCATACTGGTATGACTGTATGATATTTTTAATAGTAATTTATTCTAGAGTAATAGACACTAAATTTTATGATTGAAGACATTTAAAGCCTAGCCTCCTTACAGGGTACTTGTGAGATTGGATAAAATTTCCCTTTTGAAAAGTACACATGAGAAATATTCAACAAATATTTGCATATTATTACTATACCTTCTGTGTATGTATACACACACACACACACACACACACACACACACACACACACGCACACATGATCTCTGGTCCTCATTTCCACTAATTACATCACAAGGAAAGACATAGAAAATTTTCACAACAGCATATAATCTTTCACTGAATGAAGAGCCAAACTATTTTTTCATTACTGGTAATCTGTATTCTAGATTAATCCAAGTCATATTACTAAGCTCTAACTACACAGCCCAGCCATGGAGGGCATTTGCTACCTCTCTTATCTTCAGTAGGGAAAGCTGTAAGAAGGCTTCTTCCTGTCTTATAAACAGCCTATAATTAGGCCATTTTTTCTACTAACCTTATCCTTATGACTTAACGATTTAGCAAATAGTAACTACCATGAGTCACTGATGAATATTAGAGTTTGAGACCCTAACTTTCAGGAGACCAGAAGCCCAAGCAGAAGGAACATGTCCATAAATAGGTGCTACGGGCCAGCAGTCCAGGCTAGCGATCAAGCACATACTATGAAGGAAGAGAGCAGAGTGTGAAATTAGAGGCCTGGAACACAGAAATCACTGGATTTTAAATCCAGAGGTGAGATGATTAACTTTGCACTTTAAATTCACTGCTGTAACTACATTGTAAAGGTGATTTTGACTGGGATCTTGTGAAGCTCTTCTGATGATTCATATAAACAGCATTTGATAATCATTAGTGAAAATCCTGAACTCATTCAAGATTATTATTTGTAGCACTTCGGCAGTATCACACCATGACAAATACTTTAAAACTGATTTGTTTTATTATCTACATGAATAAAACCCACTAGGTTTCATGAGGGCATACATCTGTTTGTATTCTATGTATGTATTCCTTTTAGAACTCAGAGACACCTCAATAAATTTCTATTGAGTGAAATGTCTAACAGTTTAATTTACAAACTGAGTTGCATCTGGAGTCCTCTGTGTGCACTTCATTTTCAAATACATACTCTCCGAACTGTAGTAAAATGTTCAAACTAAAGAAGGGATATTGGCAAAGTTGCTTCCTTTCTGTCCTAACCATGAATGGCCTCAAGTATAAACATTATGTCTTTGGCTGTATTTCCTCATTTTCTTAAGTTTGGTGACATGTTCTATAATTTTCTACTGGAAACTCCACTGTTAATTTGAAAAGGGATGGAGACAAGCAAGACCAGAACTTGACATTGTCAGAAAGACACTGGTTTCTAGAAACTAGAACGTTAACTTCTTTTGAACTATTATTCTGAATTATGACAAATCTGGAAATGGTGGTATTTTTAATGTCTTCTGTCTTTAAATTTACTTTCTTCTATTTCAGGCTGCTTGAATTTTTTTCAGTTGCAGATTTTTAAAAATATTTTATTTATTTGAAAGAGAAAGAGAGCGAGAGTGAGAGAGGCAGAGAGAGAGAGAGAGAGAGAGAGAGAGAGAGAGAGAGAGAGAGAGAGAGAGAGAGAGAGAATGGGCGTACCAGGAGGGCCTCCAGCCACTGCAAATGAACTCCAGACACATGTGCCCTCTTGTGCATCTGGTTTTACGTGGACATTAGGGAATCGAACTCTGGTCCTTCTGCATTGCAGGCAAACGCCTTAACTGCTTAACTGCTAAGCCATCTCTTCAGCCTGAGTTGCAGGTTTTCTTTGAACCAATTTGATCAAACCAATACTTAGATATAAATTGTGAACAAAATTATTTTGTCCTTTTGAAAATATTTCCCATTAAAACATCCTATAAAAAAATCCCATAATATTAGATGGGAGGTTTGAAGTGACTGAGTGGACTGAGTTGACATAAAAGATTTGATTTTCACTGGAGATCTAACTATGTCATGAAGGAAGTCTTTTGTCTTTTACAATAGTAAATTCTTTTGCTGTGAAAAAATTGAACCACAAAGTGAGAAGTGTGTAATGATCTGAGAAAATTTAGTATTTTGGAATTTAAGGACTGAAGTACCTGCTCCTTAGTTCACATTTCTTGACACTGACCTGGAGGAAACTGCACACAATGCACATACTTATGTCTTTTTAATTCTTGCCCATTAAGGCTTCAAACCTTTTTTTAAATGTATAAAATATGCCATGAAAATCACAGCTTATATACACTTCTGTTTATTCTAGCACACAGTAGATACTTAAAGAGTGGTGGCTAATACTATAAATAGCAGAATAAAATCTAGCATATATCCACAAGGGGCATTCTGTCTAGCTCTTAATCTGACCATAATGAATATGCCTCAGCTCCTTGTGTGCATGTTCTGTCATCTCCTGTGCTCCTGCATGTTTCTTCTGGGTGCCAGTCCTCAGTGGAGTGTTCTACTGATCAACTCCCAATACTACTGCTCCCTCTGAGAGCCCTACACCCACCTACTGATAATATCTACCAAGCTATAATAAATGCCTGCTTTCTTGTTGCTATTTCTTGCAGTGATTCACTGAGGATAGAACACTCCAGGCATTTCTATTTTTAGTACTTACCATACAGCCTATCCAGTACATAGCAGTAATTTAATATTACCAATGAATTATGAATGCTTTTGTGACCTGTATTAAATAATACATGTGCAGAAAACTTATTAATAAATATTTCTATATTAATTAAAACCAGTCATTAGTACTCCCATGTTAAGCCAGTCATGGTGGCTCCTGTCTATAATTTCAACACTTGGGAAGAAGTTTTAGGTGAGTCCTAAGCCAACCTCAGTGACTTAGTGAGATTCTCCTCTCAAGAAACCAAGAAATAGCAGTGCTGCTCAGTGGGAAAATGCTTGGCTAACAGGCAAGGCCCTGGGTTTGATCCACAGAACTAAAAAATAATCTCCCAAAATAAAACAAGCAGCAAACAAATACCCTCCCCCCACTGATTCATAATAGTTCATTATGGACTGGACAGGGTGTCAATGATGCCCCCTTCTAATATCACTCTATGTACCAGGGTGTGTACAATAAACCATCATCGTGGCCAATGAACTAAACATCTCTTATCAAGGCAGACATAATTATCCAAGTAAGATAGCTAAGGTTTGTGGTTGCAGGAATGCTATCAGTCTTGCCATCATAAATGTTAGCAGGCTGATCCAACCAGACAATCTCTTTTATGATTTGAATGTAAGATATTCAGAGACAGCTACACAGGAGCATGGGAAGAAAAAAGACATCTGGAAAGCAGTCACAGGGATCACAGGGAAGTATGAGCTCTGAGGAGGCAGAAGCTAAGAAGAAATAGACGAGATAGCCCTCAGGGTGCATGCAGCCTGTCTGGGCTCTGAATGCATAGGGCCTCACTTTGAGCTCTGGCTCCAGCCAAGTGGGACATGCCATGGCATTTCCTATGACAGAGCGACCAACACGCTCCTCCTTCTGCAAGCAAGTGCCTTTAGCCACTGAGCCATCTTTCTAGCTGCTCCTCCTTCTGGAAACACCTTCCCTCCCCTATTTGCCCAGTTCACTGCTTACTGAAGTTTCCCTATTGTACCATCTCATAGCACCATGTAAAAGACGAGTTCTCTTTCCAGCATATCCCACAAATGTAATTTTGCAAAGTGATTATATATTTTATTAATGGAATCTTAAAATAGCTGCAGAGTGACATTTGTTTCTTCTCATTGCTGGACTACTATTACTCAGCACAGTGCCCATTGCATTGCAGAAGCTCAGTCATTCAACGCTGAATGACGGAATTAAAGGCACATATGAAGTCAGTATAAAGTAGCAAAAGGAGGAACACAGAGAATACTTATCATTTTACTGCTGATTGGTATCTATGGTTGTAGGAGAAAAAAAAGTGGTTTATTGAAGTTTGAATGAAATTTGAGTTTTTCAGAAGGCCCACAATGATTTTCTCATTTGGGGGCTGGAGAAATGGCTCAGTGGTTAAAGGTGCTTGTTTGCAAAGCTTGCTGCCCTGGGTTTGGCCCAGTTTCAAATCTCCAGTTCCCACATAAAGCCAGATTCACAAAGCAGCATTGCCTCCCCCCTCAGTCAATGACTGACTGTAGCTCACATAGATCACAGCCCATGGTACATACTAGCAATCCCACTGAGGAGGGCCCTCAGTAGGATTCGGGCAGGGAGGCAGATATGATGGTACCAACACATGACTTGTTCATACCAAGTTTTACATGTATTTAATTAGAAAAGAAACAGCTTACAGTATACTCACATTGTTAGAGAAATGCACTGGCCGTTTTCCCCCTGAGGACCCAGGGAAGGTCGGCCTTCAGCCAGGAGAGCAGCCTTGTGTTGACTTCCAGGCATTACACTCTCATCTAACTGCCACTTTTGTGTTTCATACTGGTCCCATTAAGTCTGGTTGTCTATCTCCTTGATTTTGTTTTTATACACCTCTTGATAGAGAACTTAATACTTGCTTGACAAGAAGCAACTAGGTGGGGGAAGGGTTTACTGGGGTTACAGTTTGAGGGGATTCAGCTCATCAGAGTCATCATGGCAGGAGCTGGCTGCATTTGGTCCACAGTGAGGAAGCAGAGCACAGTAAATGCTGGTGCTCTGCCCACACTCTTCTCTTCATGTAGCCTGGGACTCCAGCCCATGGAGTGGTACCACCTCAACCGAATTTCCAAACTCCCTCACAAGTATGCCCACAGACTTGTGTTCTAAGTGATTCTAGATTCAATCAGATTGACAACCATGATGAACCATGGTAAGTATTGTGTGTGCTCTGTTTGAAGATTCATCTTTAAAAAATAAGTTTGTGCTTTAACTAGAGACAATTGGTTACTGAATTTCTTGTACTTTCATTTCTGTTCCCAATGTTCTATGTCATGAGGCAGTTAGCTCTTCAAGAAATGCAGCTCAGTGTAACTGCACACAGCTTAGCAGGTGCCCTTTGCTTACACATGGATGTCTTTCACTAAGAACTGTAGGGACCTAACAACTTAAGAGGCATTAAGAACTGTATTTCAGGGGTTAGGTATCCACTAACATTTTAGAACTTCTACAAAGGAAATAGGTCAATATCTAAATCAATATGCCTATCTACATGTGGAATGATAACCATTGAATAAAAGATAAATTAAATTTATGAAAGTTTTCCTCCATCAATATCAATAAACATTATTTTCTCCTTACATAAAGTTATTTCCGCGTGTTACTCCAAACCCCAATGTGTATGGCTCAGCATAGCTGTGTGGCACACTGCACGTGTTCAGTGCACACATCTCCATGGAGCCCCAACATGTGCATTTCCAGTATGCATGCTTCAGTAAACAAATAAAAATGCAGACTACAGAGAGACATCCATGTGATGAATTCATTTAGACCGAAAAAGGCCCACCTGGAATAAAATTTTATATTGTAAAAATAGTGTTAATATATTTAGCCAATTATCTTTTCAGTAATTTTGAGTTAGAATTTGAAGGATGGGAGTCATCTTTTTTAAATGCCAAAGCAGAATAATTCTTATTGGGTATGTAGGTAAATTAAAAAGAATTTAGATTCCTTAGAAATGGTGGCACTATAATGTGAGAGGGAAGCCTGTGTATAACAACAAATTAAATAGAAAGTAAAGACACATATGCATGTAATTATTATGTGTTTTAAGCCCATATGATCTTTTATACACAAAAATGTATTCATATGACAAACTGTACTATGTACCAATAATCTACAGTCATCCAGACAATAAGTTTGCTTGAGAAAATACAGAAAATCTGTACAAGAGTACAAACTGCTCTTATTTGATTGAAAATATGCTTAACCTCATCTGTAACAAGGGAAATAAAACTACATGGTGATATTTCTATATATTAGACTGTGAAAACCCCTGAGTTTAATAACACTGAGCTTGCTGTGAGGAAAACAGGTATTCTTTACTTTTCTGGTGGGAGCAATATAAAATAAAATGTATATGTAAAATAAAATGGTATAACACACCCAGGGAATTTGGCATTATCTGCCAAATTTAAAATATGCATGCTCTTGGGTCGAGCAGTTTCCAGCAAGGTAACATAAGTGCCTGATTAGTTTATACAGATCTGTTCATAATAACAAAGAATGGAGACCAACCATCCACTGTTGGAAACATTAGCAAAACTATGGCATAACTCTATTCCATAAAGTTAGGTGAGATTTTTATAGATTAAGTACTGCTAAAGTACAAAAACAAAACCCTAGCAATGTAAGTAAATTTACAATGAGAGAATAAAACAAAAAACCTCACAGCAGATTACTAGCCCCCTTAAAATAGAGGTCCTTTGAACTGAGATTATTGAAGGCAATTTAGTAAACTGACACTAGTTTACAATTCTTGGCACCTCTCATCTCTGTATGGTGCTGTGGCTCTGCAAGCTCTGCACCTACTTCCTAGACCACGAGCTGCTGTGAGGATGCACGTGAGCTCACAGTGCACCCACTTCCTGGACAACGAGCAGCTGTGAGGATGCATGTATTTAAGCTAATTTCTAAATATTGCCATAGTTTTTATTTTTTAAAAATTTTATTTATTATAAAAACAGAAAGACAGATCAATGAAACAGAATTGAAGGCCCAGCTTTAAATGGAAGTAACTTCAGTTATTTGGTCTTCGAAAAGGGGGCCAACAATGTAAGCTGGGCCAAAGATAGCATCTTCAACAAATGGTGCTGGAGGAATTGGATAAACACGTGTAAAAAAATGAAAATAGACCCACTCCTTTCACCATGCACAAAAATCAACTCCAAATGGATCAGAGACCTCAATATAAGTCCTGTAACCCTGAATACCCTGGAAGAAAAAACAGGAGAAACTCTACATGAAATAGGAGTAGGGAAAAATTTCCTAAGCAAATCTCCAGCAGCCCAGGAAATGCAACAATCACTTAACCAATGGGACCTGATCAGGCTCAAAAGCTTCTGTACAGACAAACAAACCATACTCAGAGCCAATAGACCCCCATCAAACTGGGAGACGATCTTTACCAGCTATAACTCTGACAAAGGCCTAATCTCCAGATCTTACAGAGAACTAAAAAATATACATAAAAAAATCTCAAACAGCCCCCTCACAAAATGGGGCAACGGTTCTCAAGAGAGAATTCACAGAGGAGGAAACACAAATGGCCTTGTCCCATCTAAGAAAGTGCTCAGCATCCTTAAGCATCAGGGAAATGCAAATCAAAACCACAATGAGATACTACCTTACCCCTGTCAGAATGGCAATCATAAAGAAAACCAACAACAATCGTTGCTGGTGAGGATGCGGGGAAAAAGGAACCCTCATTCACTGCTGGTGTGATTGCAAACTGGTTCAACCGCTATGGAAAGCAGTGTGGAGACTCCTAGACAGAATGGACATAGAACTACCAATGGACCCAGCTATCCCTCTACTAGACATCTACCCGCAAGATCTCACATCTTGATGCAGAAACTTTTGTACAACTATATTTATAGCAGCTCAATTCATAATAGCCAAGAATTAGAATCAACCCAAATGCCCATCCATGGAGGAATGGACAGCGAAACTGTGGTATATTTACACGACAGAATTCTACTCAGCTGAAAGGAAAAATGACATATCAAAATTTAGGAAAAAATGGTCTGACTTTGAGCAGATCTTACTAAGTGAACACTCAAAAGAACAGAGAATCTAACGCCACATATCCTCCCTCATATGTGGTCCTTAACCAGGATAACTGTAAACTCTATGCAGACTAGTAGAAAGAAGTGAGAGGTTTTGAATGAGGGGTAAGGGATGGGGGGAGGGGAACAGCTTAAGCATGAGGCTAAACCAAATTAGGTTCAAAAACATAAAATCCTCACGAGCATACTGTAACCTATTGAGAAAGTAGTGGGAGTTGATTGGCAAGAGGGGCCATGAGTAGTAGGGGAGAGAGTCTAAGCCTGTGAATAATTGGTAAGTCTGACAACCCCTGGTCCCAGTCACTGGTTCCTTCCCTTACTGAGCTGTTGACCAAAGTGATCCATGAGGTTCTAAAAACAAGACAGAATTCTGTCAAAGCCCTTGAATGCCCACCCCCCAGGCCTGAGGCAAAACCCTGTTGTTGAAGAAACCACAGCATGCCATCGATCAGCATCGAGAGACCCTTAAAGGTCCGGAATGGTATCCAGCCCCCAGGTGGTAGGTAGTGCAGTGCTAGAAGGCACTGCACAAGCTGCCAGGGGAAGCTGGTCAACGACAGCTGAAGCAAACAGAGACCACTGGCATGAAACACAGTCTGCGGCCATGAATAGGCTGACCATACCTCCTACTGGGAGAGAACAGTGAACCAAGAAAGGAGCACTCGTGCAATGGAAAAACCTGGGCCTGGGGGAGACAATCAACAGCTTTTAAATTCGGCCAGATATTCCATTTAGGGAGAGAGAGCCCTTGACTGGAACTGGGGATTCAGGGCGTAGGCACCAGATCCTGTACTCTTGGGCTCACAAGAAAAGATACACTATGGGAGTGATTGACGGGGAGGCTACTAAAAATAGAATCTTGGTAATCCAGAATTGTGTATATTTGTTAACCTAGACTGATCTCACTCTGCGATGGAGATTGTGTTTGTATTTTTCAGGATACAGTGAGAGAGCTGTGGCCCATCTAATCCTACCATCCTACTGTAGGCAGATAGCTGAGATCCTGGCAAGAGATGAGCCACCACAGCCATATTGTGGAGGATCCATATGGAATCCTGCAGAGTATGACAGGACGAACAAGGGACCCACAGCCACAGCCATTCAAATAAAAAGGATAAGCCAGGGTGACAGAAACCAACAATTTTCGACACAAAGACCCCCTAAACTCACAACCTTAAAGCAGCCTTAATACTCACCCACCATGACTCAGGGAACTGAGCGGAAGAGGGGGTGGAAAGATTGTGAGAGCTGTGGTGGGGGAGACTATCCAGAGGCATGGCACCCCTAAGTAACAACACACTTGGGCCAGGAGAACCCGGCTGAATACTAGGCTATCCATGGTCCTCTTCCACAAGGACTGATCCAGACGACCTACGGAGGAGGATATCCAGCTGATTGGGGATGGGGAGGGGGACATTGGGGAATTGGGGACAACAACTCATTGTTTGCCCACTAAATAATATAACTCATTATGGACAATAAATATATATTTTAAAAATTTATTTATTTATGTGCAAGCAGAGGTAGAGAAAAGAGAGACAGAATAGGTGTGCCAGGGCCACCAGCCACTGCAAATGAACTCTAGGTGCGTCTCCACTTTGGCATCTGGCTTTACATGGGTACCAGGGAATCGAACCAGGGTCCTTAGGTTATGCAGGTAGACACCTTAACCACTGAGTCATCTCTCCAGTCCCACAGTTTTCTTTAATTCAACACCATGTTTTAAAATTGTTAACATGTCAATATAGAACTCTTATTCTTGTTATAAATAGATAATAATTTTCTTAAATTTAACATCTGTAACAAAACTTTAACTCTATAAACATAATGTTTAATGCTTGCTTAATCATTTTAATTAAAAGTGTGGGCTTATATTATTTTTAGTATCACTGAACAATAGTATATTTTAAACTGTTTGAAAGTTCATTGCATGCATGGGGAAAAGTAGTCATTGTCCTCTCTTTTAAAAGAAATAAAGCATTACCAGTTTCTCTATTAAGGACTGATGTGCCTTGCTTATAAGCTAGCTTTTCCTGAGAGCTATATAAAGAGGAAAAGATACTTTAATGCATTTTGAAATAAAAATCCTAACCTCTAATAAATGCCCAAACATCTACACATTAAAGTGCAATGCAACGATAAATCAAACCTAAAGAAATTTACACTCCCTTCAAGTTTCCCAAGATCAGATCTTACAAGGCAATATTAAAAAGAAAGTTTAATTTATGATGGCTGACAATTTCAAACTAATCCCTACTCTGATTCCTATTTCTTTTCTGATGTTCTGAATCCAAGTCCAATAGACAAGTCTAATATGAGTCCTGGGTCCACTATATGCCTTTCAAGCCTAAGCGAAAGGGTGTAAAAACACATATAAAAAGATGAAAGTGCTCTGCTCTCACATACTGTAAAGGGAATCAGGAGAAGCTGAAAACAGAAGGGAGCTGTTCCATAGGGGCAGGTTAAGTCTGATGCTAATGCTTGCTTAAGATGGTGACAGTCTGGAGAGGGGAAGCCTGGCTGGGCTGCTTTAATTTCTCCCTGGAATAGCTCTGGCCCAACCTTCGCAGCACATCAAAGTCTCTGGAGCTCAATTAAAATTGGATTATACTGAAATGCTCTATCTGTGGGAACTGTGTGCTCACTAACACTTTTCTCTCAGTAATACTCCAGATGACAGTTGCCCATCCCAATTTACACAGTTGTCATAGAGACGAGGAGGGATGAAGGCAGCAGAGAAACAACACAAAGGAAAGGTAAGGGCTGGGCTTTCTGTGAATGAGGAGCTTGACGTGCTTCCAGGAACACTGTTGATTGCACCGGTGACAAAGCATCAGAAACGTGACATTATCACATCCTGTATCTTTGTATGACATGAAAGACAGCCTACAGTTACACTAGGATTAAGCAGATGTGGTCAAATGTTTTTGACTTGGTCATGTTCTACCCACTAAAACTTAAGAGCAAATGTTTCTCCCAATGGCATGCCCTGTCAGCAAGCAGGCCAAGATATACTGTGCCTAGCAAGTATATACGGTATCAGTTTCTACTTTTTAATTACAGGTATGATCCAGGAAGAATAAATTCCCACTTAAAGGTCTCTTCTTTGCAGTACAGACATGTTTAAAAAAAAAGTTTAAATCTGGGGTTGGGGAAGCTAAATCCTGACTGGTTTGCAAGTGTATTTTAAATGCACACCTTGGCCAAATTGATCAGCACTGGCATATTTCCAAATTTGATTTTGCAATGATTTCTGGATTTAAGGAGCAGGTATTCTATAATCTTGGGTAGTTTTCTTCCTAACATCATAGCAGATCAGCCAAGGCAGAACACTGTCCGATTCCTGAAAGCCCACAAATGGAGATAGTCTGAGTGTGTGGCAGGCCTAAAGAGACGTGCCTGTGACAGTGTAGGCTGCTAGTCATGATCCCATGTTCTCATGTAGATGGCGTGTTCTGGGCACAAGGGAAACTCATAACCTTTCTTGTAATTGGCTTATCGCAAATCCCAAGGTTGTTTTTCCTCCCGTTGTGCAGATCACCATGGAAATAGATTAACTACTGCGATTTTATGGAGTGTTGCACTATTTTTTTTTTTTTTTTTTTTGCTAAGCCCTCCATAACTGAGGTTTTTTTCTCTTGGGAAGACTGTTAGGATTTTGAAGTGGCAACAAGGCAGAGAGCACGAAGTGCAGGCCAAAGGGGAAGGAAACAAAAATGCATCAGAAAATCTAAAAACCACACAGATCAAAATTTGTCAAAACAAGCTCCTGGTTTAAACCAACAAGAAGGGCCCTTACATCTTGGGCCTTGACAAGGCACAGACTTTTTTATTTATTTATTTATTTTTAGCCCAGCTGTAGAAAACACCATCTAATGAACCTGTCTGGGGCGGCTGTCCCCATCCTGTCAGACATGTCAGGAAATGACAAGCACTAGGGACAGGCCGCCGCCAGTCAGAGACAGGCCTGCCAGCTGGAGAGTTCAGCCCCAATCTAATCACGCCACCAGGAAATAACTTTCACGCTTTCAGCTTGACAAGATGGACTTGAGGGAAAAAAAAATAGGGTTGGAAACAATGCTTTTTGTTTCAATCACGTATCAGTTTTGCACAGCAATTAAAAACAATCTACTAACATGTTCAATTTTTGTTGCTCCATAATAATGCAAATAATATAAATGTCATTGTTAGTGAAAAACAGATATCAAGGTTTCTTTGAATATCTGGACACAAAGAAAAGGAACAGAAGACCATCTCTGTCTCTTTCAATACATATGCCACGTTGCCTTGGAAATTGAACTTTGTTTTCAACTCTGTTTATTGATATTCAAGTAGCTTATCTTCAAAGACAGTTTTCTCTTGAAGATCACCAACTAGGAGTGGTGCTGACTTCACCTCCCATGTTCTGAGAAACAACACGTGTGAAGAGACTAACTGTGGGGTAAAATTGATATTTCCATATGGATGTAACCTGCTCTCTATGATGCTGGGGGAAGTGTCATTATGGAAAAATGCATTCCCCTGAGGTTGTGTTTGCATACCTGACACAAGGGATAGAGAGAGAAACATTTCAATAAAAACCACAGCCCAACTAAGTAAGTTATTGTTTCAATGTCCTGTAGGTCATAGCATGGATCTTTTCAGTTCACTTGTAACTCTTCAGGGTAGACTTGCAGGTAATACATGCATGTAGGCTTTGCTCACTGTATACACCCATATAAGCAAAAGGTTATATAATAAAATATATCTCCTAATATGTTCCATAGGGCAACTATGACAATGTTGTTGAAGGCAAAAAAGCTAAATCCAACATTCTATGGGTGTCTGAGATGTATTCAAATCTGTTATAAATGTTGGAATAGGATTAAGTGCTATTTATTCGGATGGCTAAAAAGTAGACTCCCTTTCTTGCTTGCACTGAATTCCATAATTCACTACTGAATTAAATATTAGTATGTTTGCAATATATACCTGGACTGTTATACAAAGGCAAATAAAAGCTGTCACTGGTCTGGACCCCTCAGTCAAACGTTTAACCTCACCGAGGCCATTTCCTTATTTGAACGTGTTGAAAACCATGTCTGCCTCAGAGGGCTGTTTTGGTTAGACCATGGTTCCAAAGATGAGTAAAAAACTCAAAATCGGGTTTGCAAAATAATACTCATTCTAGGAGCAAGATATCTCTTCAACTGTATCAAGAAATCTTTACTTATCACATTAAGACTTTCAATAGACAGAATGGAGTAAGGCTGAACTGTGTCCAAAGATGAAGGTTATCACCTTGCTTTCTGGAGAGGAAAGGACTCAGTATCGTGATACTGATGTAATAAAGGTGAAATGGGCAGGCATTTCACATTCATATTTCCTTATACAGAATATGTTTCCAATGTATGATGATTTTATTCAAGCCTGAATGTATAATTTTGCCATTAGTTGCCTCGGTATGGCTTTTCTGCTGCATTATTTAATTCATTTCAGTCATGTAGGAGCACAGAGAGCTATGGCCTACTGACCTCAATTTTCACTTAAAGAAACAAATTTCCTTTTTGCAAACTAAGACAATTTTCTCCTGTCAACCTTGCTTTAAAGCATTAACCCTATTCCCAATACAGTAAATATTCATATTTGTCACTGAAATCTGCTTACCATTATAATTTTAATCAAGTTATCAAATCACTTCTGGTCTTACTTTTATCCATCTCCAAGAAATGATTAAGCACAATTATTTTGAATGAATGAGCTTACATTGTAAATATACTTCAAATAATATATTTGTTTGTTATCAACTAACATTTAATAAGCGAACAAAGACAAATAGAATTTGAGCATTGGTTTTCTTGATGATAAAACATCCAATGTTTCTAGAAATCCATGTAATTGGCTCCTGTTAAAAGTCATCATAATGGATGAACTTATTCTTGGACTTATAAGGAAATGAAAATTGAATGCAAAGCCTAAATTGAAAATCATTAAATTATAAAAATGCATCCCTAAAATAATGTGGAGTTTCTAGATAAAGAGAGAACAGAATGGAACCATGCTGAGATACTATTTGTATTTGTAATATTTTATTCTATGAAAATTATAAAAGTCAAACACAAAAATTTTATGGTGTACTGCAATTGAATAGCTTTAAAAGTAGCATTGGTTATATTATTCTAACTTTTTCCATTCACTTCACTAATAAATGAGTTTGAAATATTAAATATTTCTTAAGATATTTACATTTACATAAATATCTATTTTAATATCTAAATAAATTCTTTAAAATTTAAAAGTTATATAGATATATACATACATACATGTTTGCTGAGCAGTTTTGAAGTATTAAATTTTCTTAATAATCACTAAATTACTGTATGATAAGTGGAGTAGTAATTTTTAGCTCTATTTTACCAGCAAAGAAACAAAGACTTAGTGATATTCACTTGTTTCATCAAGGTCATGGACACTCTGAAGGCTGATAGAGCTAAATCCATAACATGAGTACAGTGCTCTAAATACTGTTTCTCTTAAAGAGCTGCCATTGAAATACAACTCCCTCGATGGGGGTGGTAAAAAGTGGGACTTTTAGGGGGTGATTTGGATTTAGGGGCTCTACCTTATGATGGGATTGGACTCTAAAAAACAGGGATGAGAGGTATCCTTTCCCCCTCAACAGGTGAGAATGCAGAACAAGAAACCATCTAGGAAATAGACAGTGCACCTCACCAGACACCAAGCCTGCTGCTGCTTTGACCTTCGGCTTCCCAGACTCTAAAACTAAGCAGTGAGTTTTTACATTACTCTATCGAAATATATGTTAGAGAGGCAGAGGTAGGAGGATTGCTGTGAGTTCGAGGCCACCCTGAGACTACATAGTGAATTCCAGGTCAGCCTGGACTAGAGTGAGACCCTACCTCGAAAATATGTTAGAGAAACTCAAATGGACTAGGCTACCAAGTACCTTTCCTCAGGCTTCCCAAATAAAGACCAACTCCTCACAAATATTCTCACAGTTATTTCATTAATATAGTAATATTTGCCACTGATCTCCATGATCACTTAATGCACATGCTGTGACCCTTCAATGGCTCAATATGCAAGGCACCAAAGCCAAGTGAGCAGTTACATGATGGTGCGTGACTGTTGTGGAGTAAAGCAGTGGATGGAAAGTTTCTGGACCTATGGAAAAGAAGAGGTTTTTATGACAATGATAAGTATCTTGTTGAATTTCCTTACTGTTCACAATAAAGTGATCAAGCTCAACCATTGCTATTATCTGAAAGTACTGCTGTTGCTTCATTTTCTGTCAAACTGGTCATTAAATTTTACTGATTCTGGCTCCAAAATATTTCTCAAATCTGTCCTTTCCTCTATTTTCTCTATGAAGTATCATCCACTTGGCCTACTCCCAGCATCTGAGTGGTTTGCAGTGGTTCTTTAGTGATGACCATGGCCCTACTTCCACTCTCCTGACCACTGAAGCCATGCTGCTACGTATCTGCACAGCCTCTGTGATCTCCTGTGTTCACTGTTTATCCCATCCCCCGCCCTGGCTTTCCACTTCTATTAGAAGTCCTGTTGGTACCTGTCACGCTTTCTTTGTGTATGGAGTATCATGTACTCTCTGATGAGCTATGGACTGCTTCACCCTGTCATCCTCAAACCTGAATGAGTATTCCTCCTTTCTTCCCAAGCAGTATCCTGAGGTTGGGAAGCAGCAACATAATTATAGATTCCAGCCTTTAGGAGTCATGTCTCAACTATTCCCCTTTCCTCAGAGAAGCTCCCCCATAATCTCAGGAGTGTGCCCTGACCAGAGCTAATGGTCTAGGCGGGACATCTGTGCAGAGTTGGCAGTCAGGACTCCTTGGAATCTGCATTGCAACTTTGGTTATGGGCAGCAATGAATTTCAAGGAGCAGATCTGTTCAGAGAGATTCAAGGAAATCTCACCTGTGAAGAGAAACCACTGGGATGGAAATCACAGTGGAGACTCTGTGGCCTAGAGAGGAAGAAACAGACAAGGGCCTCTTCCATTCTCAATTCCAGACCCTGCACCTGGCACTGGATCCTAGGAACTTCTCATCACTGCTTAAAATAAAAAAATCTTTTAAGTTAAACTAGTTTAACCTGTACTTCTTGAAACCAAATGATTCCTGTCATAACAGGATTAGAACTTTCAACTGTGCTGCTTAAGTCCTGTGATATTCTGTCTTTTTTTCATAGGGTCATTGTTGCGGTCAGCTTTCAAGTTGCTGCGCAGAAAGAACCCAAACAAAAGTGGCTTGTAGAGGAATGGGTTTATATGGCTTACGGACTCGAGGGGAGACTCCATTCTGGCAGGGAAAACGATGGCATGAGCAGAGGGGTAGACATCACCTCTGCCACTGCACTGCAAACAGCGGCAGGAAGGTGTGCCAAACTCTGGCAAGGGGAAGCTGGCTTATAACCCCATAAGTTGCCCCTGACAACACAGCTTCATTGAGGTTGTAAAACCCAAACTGCCATCAGCTGAGGATCGATCTATCAGAACACATTCATTTGTTTGTGGGGGACACCTGGATAAAACCATGACAGTCATTGATGAAGAAAATGTATATGGAATAATAATCAGGTGAAATGAATAACTTTAAAAAATTGATAGCTGACCTCCTCTTCAGCAAGGCAAGAGTGGGGTTAAAGCATTTTATGTGGGTTTGAAGTAGGGTTAGGGCTCCACTGCCTAGCATGAAGAGACAGCGCCATGGAGCAAAGTTCGGCTGACCTTGCAGAGGGACGTACTAGCTTAACAGTTCTATAACAAAGCGGAAGCAAATAGGTTGATGAGCCCAACTCAAGGGACCTGGTTCTGCCCAGGTGTGCTTGCCTGTGGGAGCACTGACAGGTTACCTGACACTGAGCCCACCAAGAGCAAAGTTTTATGGCCTAAATGATACTTCAAGCTCTGAGAAATCAAAGTGGTGATTTCTCTCCCATGAGGAAAACAACAAAAGCTTGAGTGGAGTTTCTTCACCAGGGAGGGAACATTCCTTAAAAGAAGTCTCCTCATTAGGAGAACGTTTGTCAGAAAAGTTGGTTTAATTCCATCATGGACGGTGGAGATCATGAAGCCCTCATCTCTCCCTGAAACTTATCAGCACCTCATGGTTGCTGAGGAGGGGGAGATATTCTCTTCTGTAGTATATTCCCTAGTAAACTGCATATGTTCTAAAATATAACCTCCACCCATGCTCATGCAAGCAATCCTAATTCAATTCAAGAAGATGGACACACACATGCGGGGGCGCATGCACACACGCACACACGCACACACAGAGGACATCAAGGCAGAAGCAGGACTAGTTGGGAAGAAGAAGAGGCTCACAGGGTGGCGGGGAAGGAGAAGGCAATGGAAGGTAATTATGATTGAAACACATATACATGCATTGTCTATATTTGTTGATTGTCAATAAATTAATGATAGTGGTATTTAAAGAGAAAAGTTTGTTTATGACAAGTTATGAATAAAGTATGAATCTAAAGAGCAACCTCTCAATCTGCAGAAATGTAAACACTTTATTTATTTATTTATTTGTTTTTGGGTTTTTTGAGGTAGGGTCTCCTTCTAGCCCAGGCTGACCTGGAATTCACTATGTAGTCTCAGGGTGGCCTTGAACTCAAGGCAATCCTCCTACCTCTGCCTCCAGAGTGCTGGGATTAAAGGCGTGCGCCACCACGCCTGGCGAAATGTAAACACTTTAAAAATTCCTCTGGTCTTACTGGGAGAGAACAGCAAACCAAGAAACGAGCACTTGTGCAATGGAAGAGCCAAAGCCTGGGGGAGGCAATCAACAGCTTTTAAATTCGGCCAAATAATCCACATTGTGAGGGGGAGCCCTTAACTGGAACTGGGGACTTAGGGCGATATGCACTGGGAGCTGGACTCTTGGGCCCCCAAAGAGAGATGCACTATGCGAGTGATTGACGGAGAGGCTACTAAAAACAGAATCTAGCTAATTCAGAAATATGTATCTCAGTTAACCTATACTGATCTCACTCTCTGATGGAGATTCTGTATTTTTCAGAATGCAACGAGAGAGCTGTGGCTCATCCAACCCTACCAATGAATCACAGGCCGATAGCTGACATCCTGGCAAGAGACATACTGTGGAGGATCCATATGGAACCCCACAGAGAATGATGGGATAAACAAGTGACCCATAGCCACAGCCAGTCAACACAGGATAGGCCAGTGAGACAGACACCAATGATTTTCGACATAACCTAAATCAGAAGTACAGAGACCCCTAAGTTCTCAGCAATAAAGCAGCCTTAATACTCACCCAGCACGACTCAGGGAACTGAGCAGAAGAGGGGGCAGAAAGATTGTGAGAGCCTTGGTGGGGGAGAATATCCAGAGACATGGCCCCCCTCAGTAACAATACACTAGGGCCAGTGGAACCGGGCCTGTCCCAAGGACTGATCCAGACTGCCCACGGACGAGGATATTTAGCTGATTGGGGATGGGGGAAGAGGGGTATTGGGAAACTGGGGATAACAACTCATTGTTGTTTTCCCATTAAATGTAACTCATTATGGACAATTAAAAAAAATTTCTCTGGTCTTAATGGAGAGGTGAGTTAGAGGAAGCAATAGTCAGCAAAGTATGTCAGGGTGATGGTAAGATAGAATAGCACTAAAGACCACTGGCCCATGACAGCACACAATCCCTTTCTACACCTCTCCCATCCATGATCCTATAAGGACCCTCATTTCTGTGCTTTTGGAGCTAAAGGCAAGACATGTCTCAACCTCCCAGATACAGGGGCAGTGGAGCAGGTGTTTTCTCCTCTCAGGAGTGTGCTAACTACGTGCTGACTGGCTGGCTGTATATTAGAACAGCTGGCACTGGGGCTTGACTTCTAGTCGAGCAATTCCAGATTCAATGCTTCTTTCTGGTTCCTTTCTCATGTTGTAGCCTGGAACCTATTCACGCAATGCACTGTGATCTGGATGTGGTTTGCCCCAGCCAAAATCATGCTGAGTAAGCACATACTGGGTATTGAGGTGGTATGAGTTTTTATTTGGACTGTGTAACCATTAGAATCACAAGTCAAATAAACTCTTTTTTTCTGTGTCAAGTAGTCTATCAGAGTGATATAAAATGCAACCATAGATTCATACCTATATAATACTGAATATTATTTATAAGGCTAAAATTATTTTTTAATTAACTTTAACTTGTGGATATTATAAAACTGGAAAATGGTAAAATATTTCTTGCCAAAAGCATTAATACAGGAATATTTGGCTATGCCATGGTGATGGGCACTAAGTATATAAGGCCAGTGAAAGACAAATGAACAATTCTATCCTTACAAGTTTACAAATGAAAATATAAAGTTAGAAAGAACAACCTCACAGGTGCAAATAATTGAATATAACTGAAATCTCAACAATAATGTGAGCTAAAGACTATGATTATGCAAATTAGTAGGACATAATTTTGAAATATGTATAGTATAAGAACATGAGAAAATGTCTATGTTTTCCCAAAACAAAGCCTGGGATTTAAAAAACAACCATAAGAAGGTAAGGCAATAGAAGTTTCAGCAATTAATAGGAAGATGTATAAAAAAGAAAACAGAGGGCTGAGAGCTGGCTCAGCTATTAAAGGCACTTGCTTGCAAAGCCTGAACCCATGGCCTGGGTTCAGTTCTCCAGTACCCACATAAAGCCAGGTGCACAAAGTCACACATGTGTCTGGAGTTCATTTTCAGGGGCACTAGGCCCTAGTATACCCATTCTCTCTCTCTCTCTTTGCAAATAAATAAAACTTAAAATAAGAATGAGGGAAGGAGGAGAAAGAAGAAAGGAAATAAGCAAAGAAAGCTTGAGGGCTAAGCAGACACGTGTGCCACGAGGCTCACTTCTCTTCTAGAGGAGCATCAGCTCTCCCGCTATGTGAAGGGAGGAGGGGTCCTTCTTGCTCGCCATCTTCTATGTTGCACAGTCACTGGAGAGAGGCAGCATGTACACTGCCAAGTGTCACCTCTGAGTTAGGGGGTAAAAGCAGAAAGATCGGGCTGGAGAGATGGCTCAGCGGTTAAGGCACTTGCCTCCAGTGCCTAAGGCCCCGGGTTCAATTCCCCAGGACCCACATAAGCCAGACCCACAAGGTGGGGGCCCTGGTGCTCTTTCTCTTTCTCTCTCTCTCTCTTTCTCTCTCTTCTTGAAAATGAATAAATAAAGCATTTTAAAATTAAAAAAAAAAGCAGAAGGATCATGCATTTGAGGCCAGCCTGAGCTATATACCAAGACTTTACCTAAAAAAGGAAGGCAGAACAACAACAAAAACGAAAACAGCCAAATCAAATCAAGCCAAACAAAATTTCATGACCTTTGGAGCCAGGAAAACCTAAGTCTGAATCCCTGACACTTCCTCAGTGTGAGGTTGGAAATTATTTCTATCTTTGAATTTTAGAGTCCTCTTCTGTGAGGTAGTAATGATGACATCTAAGTCTTGGCTTTCGTGACTATTAAGTTGGATCACACAGGAAGTCACTAGTATAGTGTGTTAACAACGCACAAATGCTAGTTTCTCTGCCCTTACTCTGTTGAAAACTCAAACAGCAAATGGAAAGTGCATTGGGTGAGCTGTCTGAAGATGGTTTTCTTCTCAGAAACCAGTTATGATGAAATTTTTTGGGTAAACTCATTTAATTTTCTGCTCCATAGTTTTCTATTTGAAGAACTAAAATAGGAATTCTAGCTGTGCTCACTACAAAACAACTGTTCATGGAAAAAGTTATTAACTGTCTTAACCAACAGTCGTCCCCATGAAACTACACAACTGTCCAGCCAAGCAAGAGGTGCCCATATGGGTGGCATATCTCTGGTGGGGTGACGGACCGCTCTCTGATTGGATCTGAGGCCAGATCCACAGGAGGGAATTCATGCCTGCTACTGAAAACCTAATCACAAGCCTATGGCTGGGAAGGGCATAGGCCTTGTGGGAAAGCTGATAGTGTTTTTTTGCTCAATGGATATATTTTATCCATCATATTGCTCTCTAAATAGTTCTGTTTATGCGCATAGATTAGTGCTTCTCTCACTTTTTGTCAGAGAAGCTACTTTTTGCAGATGGTGGTGACTATGGGGGATACTCAGAAGTCATCAAAGTGCTAAGCTGAGTGCTCAACACTAAATGAAAGATCACTCTCATACCCTTTAAGGCTCAGGGAACACTGTGGAAGAGAGGTCAGAGAATGCAAGAGCCAAACAATGGGGAGACTTGCTTTGGAATGCTGACTATATTTGGGGTATGAACTGCCAATTGCATTCATGACCTCACAAAGGCTGTTGTCCCATCTACAAGACCTGCATAATACTGGGCCCATCAACATGTTGTAATGGATGATGAGGAGCCAAAAATAAAACAAGGACATCAAAATAGATGAGGGACTACTTGGGAAGAAGGGGCTCAATAAAAGGGGGATGGTGGAGGGGGGACGAAAGAAAGTAATGAGAGATAATTATGAACAAAATATATTAACTACATTACAAAAATTATCAATACAAAGTTAAAAATGGCTGCTCAGGATTAAATAAACATATGGGAAGATAGCTTGCAAATTATTGCACATTAATGTTGACACTCGAGGGGCTGTGATGTGCTTGGTGAGAGAATGGCTGTTTGGCATGCCTGAGGCAGTGGGATCAAGCCACAGCATCCAGGAAAAGAAAAAAACCCACTCAAACAGTATTTCTATAGGGCCTATTTCACATCACATTTCATAACATAATTTTTTATGCATGTTTGTATACCTGTATACATCTATGATGTTCAAGTCAAACTATTGCTTTTCAGCTGGATGATACCCCGCATGATTCTTAATTCATACCGATATCTGGAGTTTGAAGTTCAACTTTGTTACCTTTTGTAAATATATTAATTTGCAACATGGATAAGGAGGTAAGGGAGGCTTCATGTTCCTAAATTAATCTTCATCTCACTGTCCACTAGGCATATGTTTAAGCCACAAATTTGTTCACTTGACTTTTCTACTTGCTCAACATGCAGAGAGACACCACACACACACACACACACACACACACACACACACACACACACACACACACACACACTTGGAGTTTCTGCTGCATTTAAACTTAATTCCCTAATTCCCCATCAGGGGTAATTTTAATTGGAAGGGAATTTACATCCCTAAAGGTGTCTTAGATTCTACCAAACATCTCTGTTATTATTTTCAACTGGAAGGCTAGTGGGTGCAATGGTATAATTATATATTACTATGTGTGATGGGATAGGTGCTTTGGAATAAATGGTTACATGAGAGGTTATAAAGATAGGCAATAAAGGAAAACATAAATGAAGACTCTAGCATTTAACATTTTTAATTACTCATACCCATCATTTCATAAAATAATATAAATTTACTATTATCTTTGAAAATAACAATCATGTCCTTAGAAAATAGTTAAAACTGATTATATTTTTCTGTACTTTTAATCACCTCAGGACAGTAAAAAATATTAATATCATCAATTTTGAAATGTTTTAACATTAAATTTGATTTTCTAAATTTAAAAGAGCAATTTTTGACAAAGCATGGAAAAATGCATTTTAAGATTTTATAATTTTGTTGTTTAGAAGCATTACTAATACTGAAAGCTGCCTCCCTCCCTCACACACAGAGAATAAACACTTGATTTTATGGTAACTTGAGAATATTGAAAAGGTGATAGCCATTATCTATTTTTTTCTTTTGACAAAAAAAGGAAGGCAACTAAAAGTGCCTTGTCACTTTCCCACTCCTTCTCACCAGCTCCATTAAAATGCATCTCTGAGCACCTTTTTCTCCCTCAGTCTGGAATTTCAGGAGCAAAGAGTACAAAAGAGCTGATGAGCAATGAATGCTTCTCCCTCCCTCAATTAATCTTGTCTCTCTACCTTTGCTTTGGCTTCCCCTCTACATGAAGGTAATAATGACACCCTCATCCATTATCCTTTTATCCCTGTTATTCTCGTGAAATTGCTTAATAATATGTTACAGATTCGTCTTCACTCACATAATTCTTCCTGTCATTTGCAGTATATCACCCTACAAACATACAGCCCACTTTCACTGGCCGTTCTTTGAACATTATTGTCAGTGACATCTTCAGGATGCGCTTGGAATCTAGAGCATCATCCCCTTGCGATGGGGAATTACACTGACTTATCTGTCATTGCCCAAAGCACAACAAGCCATTCAGCGTTAATGCAAAGGTAAGGCAGGTTTTTATCACATCGCCAGAACACGAGCTCTTGTAAATGTATGCTAATGTGGCACTTTTAGAGTTTAATAACCTCTTACCCTACTGGAAAGAGACCCCCACACACAAACACAGACAAACACACACCCGCTTGTACTGAAGACATAGCTCATCAACACTGGCAATGATTTATTTAGGATCTTTTTTGTACTAGTGTGAATTTCTGGTGTTGGACTATTACATAGATGTATTACTGATTTGCTTATAGAAATTACAAAATTCCATTCAATTATCTAAATTGACATTAAAATAAATAAACACTGAATTATTTTGATGAAAAAAAATATTTGAACTCAAAGAATTAGCACAGGCTCCTCTCTGACCAATGTTGTTGTTGGCTTTTTTTAGCCATAGTTCAGGACCACTACAAATGAGCAGTTTTCCCTGATTGAGGGTGGCATTCCAGAGGGACCCAGGCAATCCAGCGTGCATGCCAAGTCTGAGAACACATGACAAGCTGGTCGGCATGCAGTAATTTGACTAATTATACCGGATTAGAGCATATTAATGCAAGCTGTTTTCTCCAGAGTTAATGACCTGCTGACTGGGTTCTGTTAGGCCCCAATAGGTCCACAGGCAGCTAAAAAACAAAACCTTGTTTTGTAAGCCCCAGTCATTTCACATCAGCAAATGAGTACATCAAACTACTGACCAGCAAAATGCAAGCGACATTTTGTCTGCTATAAGCTCATGTAGCCTTCCCGAACTTTCTACCTCAAGGGCTTCTTTTATATAAAATTCATGTCAGTTAATAAGTACAGTCTAGGGAAAAAAATTTACTGCTGTTTTGGAAAATGAATATTGCTGAAAAACACTTAAATATATATAAATTTTATTATACATGTATCTTCTTCATAGCAAGAATGTTACAGTTATAGCAAAAATGACTAATGTATAATAAAATCTATTTCAATGTACAACTTTATATGAAGGATATTTCTAAGCCCAAAAGGATTTTTGCTTTTTTTAAAGTAGTTGGATGACTTTTAAAATACAAAAGAGAAAAATGTAATGTTGATATTTTTAAATTATTTGCTCACCTTATAAAAATAATCTCATATTTAACAGAAAGCTGATTGATAGTATCAAAATGTTCCTAAATCAATCAAAATTTACATAATTTAATTCATATACTTTGCTTCTGAAAATATGTCAAATGATCTGTAAAAATATATAGAATGTAATTAAGTTTAAATTATATTTTAAAAACTCAAAAGTAGAAAACGGATCCTAAATAAGGTTGTTAAAAATACAAAGGCAATTCTATAAAGCTACTTAAAACTTACTATGTTTGGGCCATAAATGTGAACTCCCAACAGGCAATGTTAAAAAAAACTCATAATTTCAACACGAAGTTAATAAGATACAAATAAACCAGTTCAGGAATAATTACTCCAATTAGTGCTAATACTAAAGAGAACAATAACTTGATGCTAGGGGTTTTGAAAGAAGGCACTGTAACAGGGTAAGGAATGGCAACATTATAGTGTGCTCATGCTGAGTTTCAAGGCTGGTTTACAGTAGTTCTCAAAGTGCAACAACTTCCAGAGTTAGCACAGGGAGGCCTACCCTGTCAGTGCCTGCTTGAAGGGCTAACCTCTCAGGAGCACTGCACACCTCCTCCAGTTTGCATCAGTAGCAGCTGATCCAGGGATTTGCCAAGAGTCAGAGGGTTGGCCTGGCTCAGAGCATGAGCTGAGTTTAGCTCTGGAGAGAACTGGAAGTAGGAAATACAGAGAGAACTATGGAATTGGCCGTCGGAACTGAAGCCGAATGTGGCCACAGTGTAAGAGGCTGGGACGTCTGTAAGTCAGCAGAAAACCCAAGGACACAAAACTATGAATAAATGTGGGCAGTCATCTGTTCTGAGAGAAAGAAGTGCTTTAAGACAAGCAAATGGATTCGGAACCAGGAATGCAGAAAGCTGTTTTCCTGGAGCTCAGTCCTTTATTTTTGAGCTCCACACCATATGTACATATACCCTTATTAGAAAGCCACCATGTCTTTCTTGTTTTCTTTCTCCTTTCTCTTCTTCCCTTTCCCATTTCCTTCCTTTCCTTTAGAAGCCCAAGACTAGAATTACAGGGGTGTGCCACTATGCCTGAGAGGCTTGCTCCATTAAACAAAGGGCCTGAAAGTCAGATCCACAGTGCCTGCTGCTCAGGAATACAGAATCCTTAACGATGAATATGCTCCTTAACCTCCGGGCAATCCTGGCCATCATTCCACTCAGCCAACATTTTAATTGATACTGGGCAGCTGTGTGTCCAAGATCTTAACTTCCTTTCATGTACTGGTTGTGAAACTAATGTAGGTGGGAAATTAAAAGCAAAACCATATGCTCTACATGACAGTTCAAGGCAGGGGTAAGGTTGATGAGTGTTTTCTTTTTTTAAAAAAAAGATTCAGATATGGGCTGGCATAGAAATCCATTTCATTTCTGTTCTGTATAAACAGGAGAAGGGCTAAGGGTTGTTTAGGAAAAGAATTATGAGGCCTCTCCAATGTACATACTGACTGAAGACAATGTGTCTTCCTATTTTCACTTCCGAGGTAATAGTTATAAAACGTTTAAAAAAACTAAATAGTCATTTATAAATATCAAATGTGTAGATGGCTATAAATAGTAACCAGCAGGGCAGGGAGCACTACTCAGTGGTATGACATTACTCAGCACGCACGAGATGCCAAGCTTAATACCTAACAGCCACCAACCAGCCACCACCACAAAAACTGTTAAAGGTATTTCTAAGCGATGTAGTTTCAAGCTATACACTTGTGTCACTCTCTGAATACTATTTGTAATTAGTATTCTAAGATAACTAAATGGTGGGATTGCCATATTTAGCAATGTACAGTATCTAACTGTTCTTATATTTGAAACAGCAAGGTGAGAGAACACCTCAAGAGGATTGTTTTGTAGTGGGTAATAAAGAAGGAAATGAGCCTGGTGTGGTGGTGCACGCCTTTAATCCCAGCATTTGGGCAGAGGTAGGAGGATCAATATGAGTTCAAGGCCACTCTGAGACTACATAGTGAATTCCAGGTCAGCCTGGGCTAGAGTGAGACCCTACCTCAAAAACAAACAAACAAACAAACAAAAAAAAAAAGAGAAGGAAATGAGATGGCTTTGTGTAAGAATATGTTAAAATAGCAATAGGATACACAGGAGTACTGTCGTATTTATGCCTATATGTGTGATCATCGTAAGCACTTATACAGAGAGGTTTAATTGTATTAGTACACTACAGAGTAAATGTGTATGCCATAATCTCACTGACAAAGGTGTAAGGAAATTAGATGCATGGATAAACAAATTCAATAGTAATTATAATGATTACTCTTTCTATTAAATGTGGTTCCTTGCTTGCAAATCTTTAACAGGCTCTGCACTTACTATTCATTGTAGGTTTTATTTTTAGTATTTGTTGTAGGTTTAAGTCAAGTATTTAAGTGTTCTGAGACATGGTGAGAGACAATTGTTGTATCTTAGTAATATTTAATAAACAGTTTTAAAAGTTTTGTTCATTTTTATTTTTTGTGTTTTTTTCGAGGTAGGTTGTCACTCTGGCCCAGGCTGATCTGGTGCTCACTCTGTAGTCCCAGGCTACAACATCACATCTGACTAGAAGTTTTCATGTAGTGAAGAATTCTTCAAATTTCATCAACTTAAAGAAGAGCATATTGGGCTGAAGAAATGGCTTAGCGGCTACGGCGTTTGCCTGCAATGCAGAAGGACCAGAGTTCGATTCCCCAGTGCCCATATACTGCCAGATGCACAAGAGGGCGCATGTGTCTGGAGTTCATTTGCAGTGGCTGGAGGCCTCTCTCTCTCTCTCTCTCTCTCTCTCTCTCTCTCTCTCTCAAATAAATAAATAAAATATTTAAAAAAAGAAGAGCATATGGAAGCCTCTGTTTGCTGGCTAGCATTCTTTTGTGGCAGACAGTGCTATGCAAACTGTGGGGGAGAAACGTCCATCAACAGTCCTCCCCACAAACAACCTGCCAGGGAGGATGTGCCCACTGTAGTAATAGTGGTATGAGGGTCATGGGAGTAAACAATTGCTTTCCACGGAGGGAATTCACGCCTGGTACTGTACACATAGCAGCCAAGCCTGAACAGAATGAAGATGCAGCTGGCAGTGTGCCCTTCATACTTCTTTTACCTGGTCAAAAGCCTGGCAGGGGACATTGGCCCTGAGTGGGGCACCTATTGTTAAATGGGCAGTGTGATGGTAAATTCTGTTGATACTGGCCTTTTTAGTAATCTTGGGTGGGTCTCTGATGCTCTTCACAGGAAGGCAGCCCTCTCAGTAGGGGGCAGAATAAAAGGAAGCTCAGGGGAGCTAGAAACTGACATTCTTTCCTGGGAGGGCAGTGCAGGAAGGAAATTCCAGAGACTCAGGGAGTTCAACAAGGCTGGGTAAGGTCTGCAAGACCCTGCCCTAAGGCTGTATAAAGGGGGGGAAGTGCTGGAGAGATTGCTCAGCGGTTAAGGCACTTACCTCCAGTGCTTAAGGCCCTGGGTTCAATTCCCCAGTACCTACATAAGCCAGACCTACAAGGTGGTGGCCCTTGTGCGCTCTCTCTCTCTCTCTCTCTCTCTCTCTCTCTCTCTCTCTCTCTCTCTCTTTCTCTCTCTCTGTATCTCTGCTTAAAAACAAATAAATTAAAATAAGGCGGGGGGGGGATCTCTCTTCCACTGCCTGTTTGCTGTTGTGTGTGTAGTGCTGGTGAGAGGATTTCTCTCTCTGCAGCCTCTTTTGTCATTATGGAACTTCCCCTGGATCTATAGCTTCAATCCTTTCCTGTGCCTGGTGTGGAGATTCTTCCCAGCACTGTGTGACAGGCAGCATGAAGTTTCTTTCTGCAATGGCTAGAGGTTAATGCAGAGTCATAGCTGGCAAAATTGCTGAGCAGAAATGGCTATTGTGTACTCCTTCCAAAACAGGACATCTAATCCACTCCCTAAGGTTTAGAGGCCCTCACAGAGAAGGGGGCAGAAGAATGTAAGAGCAGGAGGAGTGCAGAAAGACAGGATGTGGCTGTTACACTCATGCTAACAAGACTGAACCTGTCAATACTTCACTACAGATGGAGAAAGATCCCGAAGACCCCATACCTCCCAGCGTAGCTAACATCAGGTAACAGTTGCTGAGATGGGAAATCACATTCTTTAGTGGGGTAGCCACTAATTTACTCTCTACTCATGATCATGCAAGCAACCTGAGTTTAATTCAGGGAATAAAAAAACCCTGATTTTTATAGATACTGAGGAGACCCAACACTTATCAAAACAACAACAACCTGAGTGCCCAGCACTTGTAGAGTCATCTCTATCACACCCTCCAGGGCCCAGGAAACATTACAGAGGAAGTGGTGGATTGAACATGAGTGCTGCTCTTGCTGCTAGCCTGAGAGCCTTCTCTATGGAGGTCATGATAGACACTGAGGAGACTCAAAACTCAATCAAAGTAGAAAATGAGAGACTCTCAAGGTTCAACACTAAAAGAGACATATAACACACTTTCCTAGACCTGGGGAACAGTGTGGAAGAGAGGACGGAATGGACACAAGAGCCACAATGTGGGAAGGCATACTGTGGGGTGCTGTACTCCAGATAGGAACCAACTATTCATAACCCAATTCATAACCCAACAGTGATGACAGATGCCCTGTTAAGGAGGGTCCTTAGTAGAATAGGGACAATAAAGAGGATAACCTGATAGGAATATGAGCAATGTATACTATGTTCACATGTTTAATTAATAAAGTTATTTTAAAAACAAGCAAAAACCCACAAATACATGAAAGTAAGATGGGGATTAATTGTGAAGAAGGAGGAAGAAGAGGAAGAGAGGAGGAGAAGATATTTTAGTAGGAGAGGAGGAATAAGAGACAATAATTGAGGAGTAATAAAATAAAAATATATTCTATACATGAAAGTATCAAGATTGGGCTGGAGAGATGGCTCAGAGGTTAAGACACTTGCCTGCAATGCCTAATGTCCTTTTTTTTGATTCCTCAGTAACCACATAGAGCTGGACACACAAGGTGGCACATGATTTGCAAAAAATTAATTAAAAAGAAGTGTCAAAATTAAAATTAAAAAAAGGGCTGGAGAGATGGCTCAGCAGTTAAGGTACTTGCCTAAAAAACCTAACCAACCTGAGTTCAATTCCCCAGTACCCACATAAAGCCAGATGTACAAAGAAGCACATGCACCTAGAGTTCATTTGCAGTGGCTAGAAGCCCTGGCTGGTCTTGGTCTCTCTCTCTCTCTGTCTGTCTGTCTCTTTCTCTCTGTCTCTCTCTCTCTCTTTCTCTCTCTCCTAGCAAATAAAATTAAAATAAAAACAAAGAATAGCACAGACGTATATAGGACATGAACAATGCTTTCCACGTGGTACTCATTTCATGACTGGTGGCTGATATCTGAAAAAATAAGTCAATATTAACATTATTTTCAGAAATGGCTAATGCTTTATTTACCTGGGATTGCCAATATTTAAGTAAACCACAGTTAGTTAAAAATAAACATTTTCTTTAATAACAAGCTTCAACTATGCATAAAGAGTTCAGTTTATGGTATTTTTCATATTACTATGCTATATAACAATCCGCTAAAAGGCCATAAAGCAAATAAGATGAAAATGAGGGAGATGAGATGGCATAATATATCATGGTAAGAGCCGCAAGTACAAATAAGATGCCAAGGGCTGGAATCCCAGCTCTCTCTTATTTCCTACAATAGCTTTTAGACAACCTATGAAACCTCACCAGATGCTCCAAAGCCCCAGCTTTCCCAATAGGCTAAGAGTTTGATCACTTGTCCCTAGATGTGTGGGAAGGCTGTGAACCATTGAGGAGGTGGAGTCTTGCTGGACAAAGTGTGGTCCGGGGAAGGGGATAAACCCTGAAGGGTTACACTTGACCCTGTTTGCAGTTCTATCTCCTCTCTTGCTCTCTCTCTCCTCCCTGCTAATATGATACAGGCTTCCTGCTCTGGCTGGACTGCCAAGGTTTCCTGGCCATGATGGCCTCCACCCTCTGGAACTATAAACTGAATTAAACCCTTTTCCTTCCATAAGCTACTTCTGGTTGGGTATTTTGTCACAGTAATGAGGAAATGGATACATCAATCCTCTATCTCTTCCTCAACTTTTTCTCCTCTCCCCTCTCCCTCTTTCCTTCCACAGCTTCTTTCTATTCCTGTGCAGCATGACCTTCTGACTCATTATGTCCTCCTGTCCAGGATCTGTGAATAAAAATCTCTAGATGAATCTGTGCCTACCATCTAAAGAAGCAAAGCCTATCTCAGGCCAGGCATCTCTCCAGGACAGCAAGCAGAACACGAGTGAGTGCACAGTGCCAAAGTTATGATATGGTAGGATTCAGCTAGACACAATCAAAAGTCATATGGGCATCTGCCAGGATAAACACATTCCCACGTGAGGGACTCCTGCTCACGGGCATTAGGGCACCCACCAGGTAAAAGAAGAATCTATCCTCAAGTGGCAAGCTGCCAGCTCCCCCTTTGTTCAGAACTGCTGGGTGGTCTAGTATGGAATCTTAATTTAGCTGGGAGCTCCAAAACAGTCCTCCCCTCAGTGGACCTAGCCACATTAGAGCTGAGCTGTCACATTTGAACCTAAGAGCTGAGCTCTCCCTTCCACTTGAGCCCAGACTCACGTGAGCAATGTCCTCTACTACTAGCACAAGTAATCTCTCCTTTTGGATCCACTGCAACCCCAGTTCCCTCCAGTTCTCACTCTTAGTGAATGGCATTCACCCTTCAGACAGAAACACCAGAGTCTTCCTTTCCCCTCTTTTCCACATCTAATCATTTCCCAAGCCATATCCACAGCCAAGCATGGTGATGCCTGTGCTACGTTCCCAGCAAATAGGAGACAGAGGCAGGGGGATTGCTTGAGGACACAGATGCTGTCTCAGAAAGACAGAAAAATATTCTATCTACATTTCAACTTTAATCCAAAACTCTCCCCAAACCATCCATTCTTTATTCCACTGCCACCACTGTAGACCACGGAAAACTCTTGCATCATTTTTGTTACCCAATGCTTTCTTTATATGGAAATCGTGAAGGTAATCTACTTAGAATCATCTCCAGATCTCCATATGTGGTGGTCAGAGAAAAACAGGCTTCAAAACTAGGTAGGTCTGAATTCTACAGCCAGACCTATTGATTTCTAGCCCTGTGGCCTCAAGTAATTTCAGTCGTGTGTTGCTTTACAGTGGGGACATGTTCTGAGAAATATATGTGGGCAGTTTCATTGATAATCAGCATGGAGATGGCAACAAAATCTTCTGGGGCCACTGTACTCGAGTGGTGTCCACTTCTCTGTGTGATGTGGTCACTGTACACGAGTGGTGTCCACTGCCATGTGTGGTGTGTGACATAACTTCACTTTGCAGCCTCCTCATCCATCAATCGATGACAATACCTATCTTTATTATGCTATGATGAAACAAAACTGCATATGTAGGTGTTAGCAAGTGATAGTCACTTAGTTATTTAAATGAGAATACCTATCTAGAAATAATTTAAAAAATAATGGGGTTTTGTTGACTCTTGTCAGCACAACTACTAAAATAATCCCTGCATAAGACATCAGGATGAATTTTTATGCTAGAGAAAGAATAAAACAATTCAGTGGCATGTTCAATCAAGTCATTTCTGAATATTATTACCCCATAAGACATGCATTTAAAATTAAATAATATCCTTAAGGGCCAGCCCATATGTTAAGTAGTTGTGGAGATCGTAAGGAGTGGTCCGATTCTGGATGGATTTTGAAACAGAGATATTATTATTCATTAAGATAACATATGTAGGAATAAGAGGAGTGAAACACATAACTCCAGATTTTGGCTCCAAAAACCAGACTGATTGATAGTATTGCAGGGAACTTTGATTAAAAACAACTGGGCTAGAGTAAGGATGGGCTAGCAAGTTCACTGGAGGGGATGAGTTTGGGAGTGAGAAAACACACAACTTACAGGGCCCTAGACATTTCCTAATTCTTATAACTAATTTGTCTTCCAAAGATCCAATGAGGTAGGTTCTACTGGTCTAGATTATTTTATTTTATTTAAAATTTTTGATATAAAAACTGGAAATCTGAATGGTTAGGTGGCTTTTTATTCAGGTTTGGATAACTCAAAGACCTGGGATGCTTCAACTAGCATGTCAAAATTTCACAGTTATGTGTGAGAATTTCAAATTATTATTGTTGAAGTAACATTAAATTTCCTAAAATTTATGAGATCTAAGAAAGTCGACACAAGTCTATCAAAAGCTTTATCTAAGTACTGGAATACCTTGCCATTAAAAGACTTCTAAATGAAATATATAAAATTAATATGCAAGAGAATCTGCTGAAAAATACAGAGCTGGTGTTAAATGACAGAGAAATTTTATTTTTCAAACTTATCAGTCACTTAGGTTTGAATTAATGAGCAAATGAAAGTAAATGTCATCTTTACACAATAATTAAAAATGCCTAAACAAAACATTTAGGTTAAATGTACAGGCTAAAGTTGTATGTTTCCTACCTTTTGAAATAATTTAACTGAAAAATCAATATTGAATATTCAGTAAAACACAAATAATTTTAATAGTCTTCTCCTCTCAGAAGATCCTCAGATACCAGAACTCATGAATATCTCTGAGACTGTTTTTTTTTTTTTTTACAATAATCCTTTTGATGAGGAAAATACAGTTACTGAGGGAATGAATTTAGAACTCTCTGTTCCAAACTGTACTCTGGCTACTTCTTCCAAGAAACAGTAGCAACTTTAGAATATAGTTTCAAATTCCGATGTGGTCTTAGATTTAGTTTTGATATAAGAATACAATTTAGCTCTCCTCTTCACTGGCACAGTGTCTTTCACAATAATAAAAAATAATTTTTAAAAGCAAGTATACCCTTTTAACTGTGGACAGATGTTTATATGCACATACATATTGCATACACACAGAGATATCTCTTCTCATGGAAAATAGGAACACTGGAAATCAGTGAGGGAAAGCGCAATTCAAAAAATTAATAGTGCTGGTCCTACTCTGGGAATTTGGTAGATGTATGAGACAAGGAAATGGAATTTGCCATGCAATGCATAGAAGCAAACTTATATGATTTGTAGACAAGATTTGTATTTCCTGAATATTAATTTTTCAGAAAGACACATGTGTCCTAAAACAACAAGACCTGGGGAAAAGCGAAGGGTCATTACTGCTGGCGGGTCTCGTGTGGGAAGCCACTATACGGGGAATAGAAACGGAGACATAACTGATCATCAAGCCTTTGCCAGTGACTTCATCATGGCTTTTAAATCTTGGAAAATCCAAGACTAGAATAGTAGTTTTGAAAAATACTATTATTAAGAAGAAATACTTAAAAACGTACTTCCAAGATAATAGTTTGAGAACCTTTATACCACAGAGATAGTTTTTTACAGTTAGAGATCTATGTAAGAAAGAAATAACAATTTCACATTAGTGACTTCGCTAAGCACGTAGCTGCTGTTTTCCACACTGCTCCAATGGACGGGGTAAGCGGCAAAATGTGCTTTGGAGAGTTTTAAGCCGTATTGTACGAAGTCACATCAGATTAATCTGAGGGCCATTTAGAGCCTTTATTCTGGAGAGCCTTTGACAGGGGATTAAACTATGAAAACTCTCATGATATTAAAGTACCTATTAATGGTTGAGGAGGTAAGAAAGGAACAATGGAAGAGTTATTTTTGGATAAATCTTCACTTTGTATATAGCGGCACAGAGCTCTGCTCACGGACACACCAGCCTTCCCCCAGCCATGTCCCATGCATGCAGACTCTGCATAGCAGAATGCCTTTGTCTTTTTGGAAACAGGTCATTTTTTCTAAATAGTGACATAATGTGGCTAAAGCACATTAACAAGATGCAAATATTAATGTGATGTTAAGGACAAAATGAAACAAAATGCTCTACTTAGTCATACAAACATGAAAACACTCTCAGGAGCTCTTGGCATCCCAAAGGCAGGCAGAAAAGGGATACTGCACATCTTCTATGGACCTAACCCCTACAGTCACTTCCTGTGATGGAGAAGAAGAAGCACAGCAGACCACAAAGAGCAAAAACACAAGCCCAGATAGTTGCCATTGCTTCAAAAATAATGAATGCTCAAGAGGTTTCAAATTCTTGCCTTCCCAGAGAGAGCTGTCCAATCACGAGGCTCTGCAGAACAGACGGGAATAGGCAAGAGACACACTCTTCCTCATTGGCCCCAGCTGGCACCTGTAACTTCTCCACAATTATGTACCTCTAGCTTACAAGACAACAGCCCCTACAGACACTGGGCGATATTGTTGGAGCCTCCATCAGCTCCTGGACAGAGCACATGGTGGACAGCCTGGTGACTTTCCCCGACTTGCCTGACACACAGTCACGCACACACGTGACAGTCTCACAGCTAATGATGCAAACACCAGTGTAAAGTCTCCTTAATTTGACCCTTGTTAAACTCCTAATTGGATTGGAGCGGCTCGAGTGGAAAGCAACCCTGGGTTCTTCTGCAAAGCTCTTACAAAATGAAGCCCAAATTACAAAAGGCGGCTAGGGCCGCGGGACATCACAAAGAATGGGCAATGAATTGCAGCTGTCACTTAAGTTAAAAATCTAATCAATTGCCTTTTTGAAACAGGTAACTTTTAGAACAGTTTCTTCATTGTGATGCTCTTCAGAGGACACTTGACCCAAATTTAATAAGCTGCTATTAGCACAGAAGAGAGGCTGGCGCGCAAACACTACAGTTGAGACGGCGCATTCAGGGGCTTAATGATTTTAAAATGACTACAACCATTGCTTCATTCACCAGGAACAAAGCTCTGGCTCTCTGCTCCATGCAGTCTTAACACCAACTGTCTGAGCAGACAGCATTCATTTGTCCTTCATGAACTGCAAAGGTCAGCTGCATGGCTGAGGATAGTGCAACAGTTAATTGTGTTTCTTCTGCAGGAAGTCTGAGGGGAGAAACTTAGGAGTCCTTGTGTATGAAAACTAGCTTCTCTGCAAGGAAATATAAGCGTAAGTGCAGAGGCAAGGATGTGTGATATGCAGACAGGTGTAAAACATGAAGTAATTATAGAAGCTCAAATTAGTTCTTAGGCCTGAGGCAGAAAAGCGAACAGTGCCTTGACAAAAGGGAATAGCAAATAAGGGTAGCAAACAAAAAATGGCTTGAATGTGTAAATTAGCAAGAAAAATGAGACCGAAAAGCAGCTTTACTCCACTATTATTCCCCACGTGAGAAGAGCGCAGCTGAGTGTGATCAAGAGAGCTGGGGGCAGAGAGCCATCAGCACAGGCACTTCCCAGTCACTCACTCACTGGTTATGCGCTCAGAGCAGGGAGAAGCTCTCTTAGACCTGACCTATCATATTACTCCTTCTGTAAACACGTAATCCCTGCTTGTTAGGTGGTATCAAGGCTTCAGAAGAGCTGCCAAAGCCCAAGAACTGACACCCAAATCAAACAATGTGCATTTCAACCAGATCTTGTGCTTTTCTGCAGAACACAATGGAAAGAACATTACAACAATTTTCTCTCATTTGGAAAAAAAAATCAAAAAACAGCAACCCAGAAACTGCTTGCTAGGGCAAGATGCTTTCTTTTACAAGTAAGATTAATGTGGGTTATACATGCAAGGTCAGCAATCATACCTGTTTGTAAATCACCTGGCATGTGTCACACAAAATAACTATCTTTGAATCCACCACACAAATCTCAACCAACAGGTCTTAACTAACTCATGAATGAAATCAAAATGGAATATGTCACTTGGAACAGGCATGCCCAGCTGTAGTATTAGGAAGAAAATTTAATGAAGAAAATCGCACCCTATATCCATAGCTATTATGTTGCGAAAAGCTTAGATCCTAAATGTTATTCAGGGAATTTCAGGCTGACTTGAATTTTTATTTCATGTCTTGATCACACCTTTGTGACTAATGTTGAAACAGTGCAAGTGCCAAATACAAACTTTTCTACTATTTTGTGTTCGGCTAGTCTTCCCTATTTTCTTCACAATCCTTCAACAATGGGTGATTCTTGAATAAGCTTACTTTTACTATCCTGGACTCATAAATTCATCTAAGTTGATTAACTTCCTATCCCTAGTCTCTATGTGCATTGTGGCTGTGTTTTCTTTTTCATCATGCTCTTCACACCTGCTCTAAATCACATGAAGACAAACATGGCTCAATTCATTTTCTACTGTCATTACAGAATGAATGTCTGAGACAGATTCATTTGTACAGAACGGGTGTTGCCTTCACAGTTCTGGAGGCTGGGAAGTTCAAAACGAGGGGCCAACCACTTCAGTGGGGAGAAGGGAATTGGGGGCATGTGGAAGATGGAAAGGGGGAACAAACTCCTGTGGCAGCTCACCTGTTCACCCCCAAAAGGAAATAATCCATTTCTAAGGGCTCCAGATGCCTCCCACCATACCTACGTAACACACTGACACCAACATGTTGAGAAATGAAGCCTCCTCGCATGCATTCTAGTAGAGACAAAACATATTACATTTATAAATAGTTGTATTTAGGAAAATACTTAATAATTGCCTGTGACCAAGGAGTTAGGACTGTGGGGAGAAGGGACAAATACTATGGCTATGCTAAAAGGACAGCACACCACACTGCCTTCTAAATATCTATGTTTGTTCCTATTAACTGACTGATTACAGAAGTTTCTCTATACAAAGGACGGAGGTTAATGCTAAGATGCATAGCTGGCAGAGTTTCCAAGAATAAGCAACTAGTGTGTGATCAGCCCTAAATATGACATTTCCAGCACACCGTCCAAGGCTCATGGAACCTTATGGAAGAAAGGGCAATGAGAGTCTAAGAGCTGAAGGAAGGAAGGAAGGAGGGAGGGAGGAGTGATGTCTTCTGGATATGATACAGCCATTACACTCATGAAGTCTCAGCAGATGTGGCTTCCTGCAAAAGAAGAAGCCTGCCAACATTTCCTACTGGATGAGGAAGTGGCTCCCAGAGCAGCTGGAAGAGGGGAAGACATGTCCTGTGGTGGTTTAGCCACTGGTGGGTTGCCCATTTTCCAGTTACCTCAGTGAAACACACACATGCACATACACATACACACATACACAAAGAGAGAGAGAGAGAGAGAGAGAGAGAGAGCCATTAAGGCAGGATGAGGACTAAGAAGGAAGAAGAGAAGAAGAGTTTTAGTGGAATGGGGAGGGATTGAGAGAGGGTAATTGAGGGAGACAACGGGATGAAAATGTATAGAATATAAAAGTATCAAAAATACAAACCAAAGGATTAAATTAAAATTATGCATTATAAAATCATTAAAAGTATAAATGAGTTTCTTTTTAAGACTCAATTTGTCATGGTTTGATGCAGGTGTCCCCCACAAGCAAATGAATGTGATCCTCAGCTGATGGCAGTTTGGGTTTTACAGCCTCCATGGAGCTGTGTTGTTGGGGCAGGCTTATAAACCAGCTTCCCCTTGCCAGTGTTTGGCATACCTTCCTGCTGCTGTTTCCAGTGCTGTGGCGGAGGTGATGTCCACCCCTCTGCTCATGCCATCGTTTTCCCTGCCAGGATGGAGTCTCCTCTCGAGTCCGTAAGCCAAATAAACACATTCCTCCACAAGCCACTTTTGTTTGGGTTCTTTCTGTGCAGCAACTAGAAAGTTGACTATAACACCATTATAAGGGTAATTTGAAGTATGACCTCAAGTATATACTTAAATATAATTCATATCATAATGTGGCTTACTTCTACACATGATGGAATACACTTTTAAAGTTAAAATAGTTATATTTTTTACTGGCCTCAAAGTTAAATAAATACAGAAAATAAAGGATTTCAGAAAGAATTAGGTAAAGAAGCTTTAGAAATCATCTTCTCCAATATTCTAATCCTGTGGGAGGAAAGAGTCCATTAATAAAGATCACATAGTTCTAACAAGAGCCTTTAATTGTTTTGGCTACAGGAATAAATTTGAATCAACTTCACTGTTATGAAATGTTGAGCTAAACATTTTAACTATCTCAACTGGATTCAGAGCACTGAAGCACAAATGGTTTAGTAATGCATCCTTTGGCCTCTACTATCCTGGCCACCTGATGGCTCCTGAGCCTCCTTAGCACAGGTTCTGCTCGCTCACCCAGCCTGTCCGCCCTTCTGGTCACAGACATAAGTCATTCTCTTCTTGGAGGTTCATCTTCCCTCTCCACTGCAATACCTGTCATGGCTCTTACCTCAATCCCCACCATCTTTGAAGGCCCATTCTAGATTTGAATAGTAACACAGCTGGAAGTCTAGTGGTCTAAGCCCACTAATGACTAGACTTACTTCACTCTGCTTTTACTTGGGCCTCCTGTCCTTTAAATATTTACTCACTGGTCTACCCAGGAATTTCATTACATATATTCCTCACCTTCATCCAGTGTGGCCAGGTAGACTAGAGGATTATTTAAATCTGAATTGAGCAGTGAACTGTGTGTCTGAAATTTAACTGGATGGCCTTGGGGTTTTATGCTAAATCTGACTATTTTACTCTGGGTCCATTTTCTTAGAGTTGATCAACCTGACTCCTCTTGATTTCTTCCAATTTGGAACGAGTAATCTACCAGCATTAGTAGCTTGAATTCTTTGACACTCATATCATTCTGTCATAAGCTCTCCACAAATCTCCATCCCTGAATATATCCAGTAATTTAGTTTTCCCCTCTTTCACATGTTAGGGGAAGGTCTGAGTGGCACACGTCATTTTGACTTCATGCAAATTGATGTTATTACAATTCATGATCCATCATATTCGTGCTCTGTCGCTCGTCCTCAATTGCCACCTTCTGTTCCTTTAGGTAATGGTTTAAAGCATACAAGTCCTCCCATGCCCTCACTTAATTTGTAATACTTTCACTAATAAGAGAACATTGAAATTTTAAATCACCATTTAGCAACTATTTCTAACCAAAATTACCTTCCACAATGCAACACTTTTTCCCCTGCCACCTTTTAGACCTGTTTATCCCAAACTTGTATTTTGATGAAAATATACTCAATATGATAAATCAAGTGGAATCTAATAATTGTGTGGTGTTCCTCAAAGAAAACAGCCATCACTCGATTGTATATGGTCTCACGAGATCTATACCATTTCTTCTATTGGCTGTGGAAGCAGAGCTCCATGAATTGGCCATTCATATAAACTTTCACTTCTATAGCCCCTTTCTGTACGACCTAATTATGGTTAAATATCTCTTAAATTTTTCTTTCATCACTGCGATTGCCACAATCTTTTATTTCTTTTACATCTTTCCTTGAAAGCATACCCTACGCTTCACTTTCTACCTCCCCCTCTCTCTTCAGTCCCATCATGCTCTTCTGTCTGGAATTCCAGTGATACTTGTAGGAAGACAAAGATCTCTTCCTGAACTGTGTGTGATGACATAAGGTTGCCCACCAGCCTTCATTAAAAGTCTCTTGTGTCTAACCCTTCTCTTAGTTCTAGAACATTCCTTCATATTCATTCCTCTTGTTCCATCTTCTTCTGTTGGAGTTTCCTGGGATCATATCCTGTCCTTGTACTTTGTCTCCTCCTATGCTGTCTCCTACAGTCTTGCTTCTGACTACAGAGACATAATGCTGAATCCCAGGTCTTTCTCCAGAGTCTTAGAGTCTTGTATTCAGTTGCCTTCTACAGCTCTTCACCTGGACAATTCATGATCAGTGGATAATACTGAACTCACCATCTTTCCAGAAAACCTGTTCTTGGTGCAGTATTTTTGTACCTCAACTTGTAGAGCTTCTGTCACCCACTCAGAAGTGTGGGAGTCATCTCGGTGCTGTCAGAAGCTCTGTGGTTTTGCTTCCTTTTTCATGTAGCTGCCTTTCAAGTGGAGGTTATGGACTACATGACACCTATTATATCAGTTGGCATGATATTTAATTAGAAGGTTAGAAACAGAAAATCTGCCCCACATATGTTTGCTCATAGGACTTATATATCCATTCTTCAGATTTTCATTGAAAAAGATTTCTTGGACTGCATTTCATTTTTTATATTTATTCATTTATTTGCATGCAGAAACAGATGACAGAGAGAGAAAGAGAGGGAGAAAGGGGGGGAAAGAATAGGTGTGCTAAGGCCTCCAGCCATTGCAAAACTTCAGATGCATGTGCCACCTAGTACATCTGGCTTTACATGGGTACTGGGGAATTGAACCAGGGTTGTCAGGCTTTGCAGGCAAGCACCTTAACCACTGTACCATCTCTCCAGCCCTGGACTGTGTTTTTATAGCACTACAGTTCTTCCTTCTGCAGGTAACTGGTTCTTTGCATACTGCAACTGAACTCAGTGGATTGCAATCCCTCCTGGCCTGAGAGCTGTATGAGGCAGAGAAGGCTTCACCTCGAGGATTGGTGACCACAAGAGATGCTCAACAACTACATGATAACTGAATGACTTAATCTCCTTCCTGGGCTGTTCTGGATTTCTGGGCTAATATTTAGACTTCAAATAGTGTCAGCCTGGGCAATTCTGGGGCCACAACAATGCAACACACCCATCTGCAATCAGCAGCATAAGGAGTGTGATTTTCAAACATTGTTGAAACAAAGATTTAATACTGGAGATTCATAATGTATGATTATTAAATAATGAAAATATTTACGCTCAATCTCTCTAAATTCTCCTAATGAAAGCGCTTACTTGATTTGCGTGGGAAGGTATCTTCAGGGAGGAATCTAATGATAACAGAAGATTTCAGAAATACCATATGTGGCTAAGTCAGGAGAAAGTCCCCAAAATCACTTTAGAATATAGTTTTATAGTATAGTTTAATAGTTAACCGTGACAGCTTGAAGCCACTATGCAGAATCCCAAACTTTATAAATTTTGATTTTTTAATAATTATGAAAGAAAATGGAAGGGCAGTTTGCCCAATGTGCTTAACATGTTCCATTATTCTAGCTCTCTTGGGTAAAATAAAATGGGTTAAAGTTTCTCCCTTCCTCTGTTGTCCCCTACATCCACTTCATTTCCCTTCCTTTTCAAAATGGGAGACAACGTAAAGATTTTTTAAATTAATTAATTAATTTGCAAGCAGAGAGAGATAGAAGAGAGACAGACAGAGAGAATGGATACACCAGGGCCTCCAGCCACTGCATGCACCACTCTGTGCATCTGGCTTTTCGTGGGTAAAGGGGAACCAAACTTCGGTTATCAGGTTGGCAGGCAAGTGCCTTAACTGATGAGCCATCTCTCCAGCCCCTCAACCTAAAGTTTTCAAATAGGGAGAAACATGACAGAAGTGGTCTGTGGGTGAGTTAGATCAGCCGCTTTCTGTGGTGGATGAGAGAAGAGTGAGGCAGAAATAGAAAGCTGTGGTCCAGCAGAGGGAACAGAGCCCTGGTCTAGGGAGAAGCTGACGAGTGTAAACTGAATACATTGAGCAGATACTAGAACAGAATGAAAACCCCTGAGACTTGGCAATGAACAGAGAACAGGGGTGACAGGCAAGAGTCAGTAATGACTGTGGTGTTGAGGTCAGAATGAGAGCAATGACATGTCAATGGCCAAAACACAGGGAGCAAAGAGAGAGCAGCCCTTACATAACCCTTCTACTTGAGATGGAGCACATAGAGCAAAGAGCCAACAGGGATCCTGGGAAAACATCCACTGGGCAGGATGAAGAATTAGTAGAGAGGTCACAATTCCAGGTAAAGATTTGTGACAACTCTATAAAGAAATGCTGGTTAAAACTATAATCACAAAATTAAGAGAATACCAACATTTAGGGCTTTGGGCAGGAAAGAATAATGAGCCACTTTAATGGTGATCAATCAGCCAGGTGAGGAGGAAGCAGAATAATGAATGCTGGTGGGAAGTGAGCATAATGGGTACATGCATAGATGTTGAGGTCATGAAGAATGTTGGAGCCCAGGTCCACATAGAAGGTTATAAGTAACATTTTTAAACTTCACTTTTTTATTCCAAAGTGAGATAGTTACACTTACCTCTCCTAGCATTTGACCACATGCATGTAATACTGGCTTCCTTACAAATTTGTATGCACACTTGGTATCTCGCCACTGGAGTATAAGCTCTATTGGCCCTACATGCTCTCAGCTCTTTCAAGGGTGGGGCCCATGATCCTTTGCTCTTCGCTCTGGGTTCCAGATGCCACTTCTAGGGACACAGGCAAAGCCTCCTCAAAGAATTGGCTGCATGCACACACACACCATTCTTAGCACAGGATCTTCCACAGAAGCGGAAGAGTGCTCAATAGCCCAACCATGTATAAGAAAATTTCCACAAATTTCAGTAAGTAAATCTCTAGAGGTCATTAAGGTTCTCAAGAGGTTGGTTATAAGAGCCTTTAGTTATAGCTGCAGTGACATTATTACAGTAGTCAGTGGATTTCACTCATAACCTGACTTTAATTCCTCCTATCTCTCTTCCTTCTCTCCTGTCTTTCTTCCTTCTTCCCTTTCCTTATATCAACATACTTACTGAACACTCTCATTAGAAGCCAGGCAGTATTTCAGATTCTGGATATTTAGTAATGAAAAGATAGAATCCTTGCCCTCAGGAAGAGCTTAGATTTAAACTGGCTGAGAGACATGTTAGCCAGTGATGAGTGGAGAAGGTAGCAAAGGTAAAGAGGGCTCAGGGGGAGATCAGGTGACATGATGGTCATCATACAGATGGGGAGAAGGTAGCAAAGGTAGAGAGGGGTCAGGGGGAGATCAGGTGACATGGTGGTCATCATACAGATCGGGAGAAGGTAGCAAAGGTAGAGGGGTCAGGGGGAGATCAGGTGACATGGTGGTCATCATACAGATGGGGAGAAGGTAGCAAAGGTAGAGAGGGGTCAGGGGGAGATCAGGTGACATGGTGGTCATCATACAGACGGGGAGAAGGTAGCAAAGGTAGAGAGGGGTCAGGGGGAGATCAGGTGCACATGATGGTCATCATACAGATATGGGGAACACACTTCTCCTAACTGCATAGGACCTAAAGTGAGTGACTGGGTGCAACAGCAGGTGAGGATGGGAATAAGTGGTAGAAAGCCCACATGTGAGGACTAATGGGTCATTTGAGGATAATAACTTTATTCTGAGAGCTTTGGTGTGGCATGACCTGACTTAAATTACTATTCCTTCTCACTGTTGAGGAAAAAAAAAAGAGTAGAGGAAATGACAGGGAGGGGTTAGAAAGGGGTCTGAGATATGGCTTGGTAAGGATGGAGGGTGTCAGGTTGGAGACTCTGGTTGGATTCCAGAGGTTTCTATGCATTGTGAATATGTGCTAAGAAGGACAGTGGAATCCAAGCAGGCAGTCACGTTGTTGGCCTGAGCAGTGGGAAGAATGTCATATTTATTGAGGTGGTTGTAGGAAGAGACAATGACCAGCTTGTCTATCTGTTTGAAATGCATCTTACATAGGTGAGAAGATGTTAAGACCACTGGATAAATGAGGGTGGAGTTGAAGAAAATAAGCTTCTGAAAGTGACCAATGTATATATTTTATTGGAGATCACTAATAAAATCCATCTGCTCAATATTTGAGCAGTGTGATGTATGGTCAAATAACCAGCAAAAATAACAAAATCTTCACTAAGAAGGATCAGATAGATGATATGCATTTAATCATTCGTTCAACACATATTTGCCTAAGAACTGTCCTAAATCAGCTGGTGATTTAGCATCAAAAACAGACTGAATTCTAGGAATTAGTTACTATGTGGGCTTGGACAAAACAAGTTCTTAAATATACTAAGCTTTTGCTGTATATTAATGTATTTAATTCATGTAATAGACCTACAATATAATTCTGGCAGATGAGAAAACAAACTTAGAGTATATGTCATGCCCAAGAAGATAAGGCCTGAGCTGTGAAGCCAGCCGAAATGGGTGGTAATCTGGCAGATACCTCATTTTGTCAGCTTGGAGGAATTCCTTGACTTCTGTGTCTCATGATGTGAAACAACACTAACCACTTCCTACCATTGTTGGCAGGGAGGGTTGATAATAGAAGCCAACACCTGGCATGATACCTACGATATAGTAAGAAGTCACGACTCAGTAATTCTTCTAGTCAGTATCTTTTAAAAAATAGAAATATAAAAATAACCATTTTCTTTGTGGTTATTTACACTTATGACACTAAGATGTGTCATTTGAGTGATTTTCTGACTTTCAGGCAGGGTTCATGTCTAAGACTAGTATTTACCTGGAGCAGGGTGGAAGTCCTTAGAAGGAGAATCAGCATTCTAGCTGGTCATTTAGTCAATGCTGAGCCAGCTGGCTTGATGAGCTATATTCACATAGGCATCTCATTAAAAGGAATAAAGCAGTCCTTGTGTAAACTGTGCATACCACTTGGTCTAGAGTGAGGCCAATATTGAACTCTGGGATGGACACATAGCATGAACAATGAATTCTGCAATGGTTCTAAGGCAATGGAAAGTCAAAAAGGGCCTAGGCAATAAGAACTACCCATTGGAGAGACTTTGGCATCTTATTTACTGAGTCCAAAGCTTTAATAAGGTTATCACCGTCCTTTGTTGGCAGTTGTGCCTGTCCTCATTCTATATGCCCTCAGTGAGCTGCATAACAAAAGTGCTGCATTATAACAGGGACTTTTTAGTGATTGGTGATTTATAACTTTCCTTTCCTGTTATAATGTAGAAGCTAGTTGATGGGATTTACAGTGTTCCAGGCCACTGAATCACTGAGTACTTGGTGAGGGCAGCAGAGACTGTCTTTCTCAACACTGAAGTACAATGAAGCCATAGTAATGAAACAAACCTTTAAAATATGAAGGCTATTCTTAACAGATTCTAAAATATCTTCATATTTCCCTTGGAAACTTGAGAACAGAACTTTTCTGTTAATAATTTGAATTGTTTTAGTTGCAGGTTGTGTTTCTAAGTGGCTATCTCTCACCACTTGAAGTTTTCTATCTTTTTATCTAATCACATGTGGCTATAAATCCTTTAAAAATATTTTTTAGCCAGGCGTAGTGGCACATGCCTTTAAGCCCAGCACTAGGGAGGCAGAGGTAGGAGGTTCACTATGAGTTCAAGGCCACCCTGAGACTATATAGTGAATTCCAGGTCATCAGCCTGGGCTAGAGTGAGATCCTACCTCGAAAAACCAAAATAAATAAATAAATAAATAAATAAATAAATAAATAAATAAATAAATAAATAAAATAAAATAAATAAAAAAATAAAATAAAAAAGAGAGCAAAGAGTGGGAACTAACAAATAATATGTATTTTTACTATGAAACCTGTTTGTCAGCTTTTTTAATACCAGATTCATCTTTAATGCTCATCAAACAAACATAAAAATAGTGTAGCTATATCCATACAAGGTTAGAAACAAAAACATCCATGGCACAGATCTGGAAAAATTTTTAGGGATCAGACAAGAGGAGGAGAATAAATCACTTGGAGAATTAGCTGTGCTCCAAGATTCATTAGTTCTAATTATCTCCAAATATGCTTAGCAGAATGTGTGTTGGTCAGCTGGGACCAACTTACAATAGACTGGGTAACTTATAAACTCCTCCAAGCACAGAGAGTTCATAAAACCACACCAGTGCATTAGGGTGCATGTGATAACACCTCTTATTGTATGCGCCACCAGATGAAGCAGATGGGCGGCTCTTCTCTCAGGAAGGTTTCTTTTGTAAAAGCCCTGGGCTGCTTTATTCTCTGGTTAAGACTGCAACTGCAAGCAAGGCCCATCTCAGGCAGGCTGTCCTTCTGTTCTACCGCCTACATGTCACACAACACTAAACAGAGTATTAGCGAAAGATCTTCATTGTGGGGAAAACCTGGCAAATAGAAACACGTGCTTACTCAACAGAAATTTAAGGTTTAAAAATAATGCTCACCGAGAAAGTAAATGCATGTGGGATGTTGTCTTTTGTTTTTCAACTACACAGAAATGCAGAAAAAAGAAATTTATTTAATATGTTTGTAATTATTGAACATTAGTTAACTTTTACTATTCATTTATCCATTTTCCCCAACATTTCTGCCATTACTAAATGCAGGCTCTTTTTAATCAGAGGCCCTTTGCTTCACCACCTCACTCTGGAGGACTAGGTGTTCAATTTTAGCATTACGCTTGAAGAAATGGTCTTGACTGGTGATTCAGCTTAATTAAAAAAAAGTTTTTATTTTGACTTACACTCATTAAACATATCACATTTTAAAACTACTCTGCTCATGCTAAATTATTTTGAAACTACTGTTATTGTTAGAAAATAAAAACATTAATAGGTCAACATATAACTGACCCCTACATGATGTTCAATGTGAGCATTTGTTTACATTGAGGGTTGATTTAATGTGCACTAATCAAGAGTGTGGAAAACTTGTAGATTCCATTTGTAGAATCAAAGAAAAAAACTGCAAAAAAGGGGACATGTGTTAACATGTGTGCTTTAGCCCAAAGGGGGCACAGTAGTTAAATGCTCTGATAAAACCATGAACAAATATCATTAGGATTTTAAGCTTTTGTTAAATATATAGTTAGTGAGCCTATCCATGGATCAGTAGATTTTGTTTTCTATACTTAGGGTTTTGCATTAAATTCATTTAAGTTAAATTCTATTTTGCTATGGACATTGTACATGCAGACTTTGACAGATTTTTAGACAGAAAGTTTTAGGCTTATTTTTATTTAAAATAATAAAACACAACTTGCTTTTATAAGTGACACCATGGAGAAACACCAAAAAGTATGACACAATGAGCTGGAAGAAGACAAGTCATCTACTTAGGATTCCAGATACCTATGTCTAAGGCAGAAAGATATTTATTCCCAAGAGGCATTTGTCAATAGGCATTTGGTGCTACCCATAAAGCTAATGCAACTGAGTTTCACTTGGGCCATTCTGTTTCCCAATCCATTCAGCAAGTCATGCATTTTAGGTACTGTATTTCACAAACTCCAGGCACCAGAAAGAGTCCCTGAACAGTGCAATAATTTGAAATATAGTAAATAATGAAAGGGCCCAGGTATACTCAATTGATGTCTGAAATGCAGATGTTCCTTGCTTCACCATGGAGTAACATTCCAAAAAACCAGGCAGGAGCTGAAAATATCATCAATAAAATGCATTTGGCAACTAACCTAATAAACATTCCAGCCAAGGAGCACCATACCCTGGAGTGAATGGACTCTATCTCTGTTGGCTCTTCTGTCACTGCCCAGTATCTCCAGAGAGGAATGGAGCACACATCACAGGCTCAGGAAAAGATTGGAATTCCAAGAAGAGATTTTATCAAATATATATGGTGAAGTTTAAAAACTATAAAAACTGTGCTGAACATAAAGGGATGAGAGCTCTCACCTGCCCTCACCCACCTGAGGCTGCTGAGAACTATCTCTGCCCTCACCTACCTGGGGATGCTTAGAGCTCTCTCTGTCCTCACCCACCTGAGGATGCTGAGAACTCTCTCTGTACTCACCTACCTGAGGATGCTGGGAACTATCTCTGTCCTCACCCACCTGAGGATGCTGAGAGCTCTCTCTGTCCTCACCTACCTAGGGATGCTGAGAGCTCTCTCTGTCCTCACCCACCTGAGGATGCTGAGAACTCTCTATGTCCTCACCCACCTGGGGATGCTGAGAGCTCTCTCTGTCCTCATCTCTCTGAAGATGCCCTTTAGCTCTTTCTAGAGCTCTTTTATATTAATGCTATATATGTTAAGCATTAGTACTAAATAGAATTCCATAATTTAAGTGGAGAGTTTACAAAATAATTTGATACATATGTGTGTCATTGAAATAAAATCCGAGTATCTACACAAAGTAACAATTTATTGAAAACTGTAACAATTTAAAAAAACTGTAACAATTTAAAGTTTTCTTTGTTGTATTTTTGTTTTTGAGATATTATAATTATGGGCCTAGGCTGGCCTTGAAATTTTTATGCAGCCCAGGCTGAACTCAAACTGGGAATATTACTGACTCAGCTGCCAGGTGATGGGACTCAGACTGTCCTGAACCACCACACCCAGCAATAATTTTCTTGGCGTTGGTTGCATTTTAATTCCTGATAAAATGGAGTTTTCAGTGAGAAAGGTATACATTTTAATGGCTTGTACAGCTCATTGTTATCACAGTAAATCTACATGGATAAATAATCACATAAAATAATCACATAAAAGAAAAGTAGATAGATATTTTACTCAACTAGTTGATGTAATTATTTCTATGATTCTTATTTTATTAAAATATACTCCATTAATCTTACCTGGCTTTACAGTCATATGGATTTTTAGGTGAATTAATATAATTTGATATTCATAAAGCAGTATATATCTTTGCTAAGCAGTTTTCCCTATGTGATAGAGCAATAAATTATACTCATAAAATTAAAACTCATAACATAGTGTCTTACTATTTATTAATCTGATTCAATACTGAATCTAAAATTTAAATCTGATCAATCATATTCTTATTGCAATCTAAGCCTGCAGGTTTATTTCCAGTACAATACTTGTATCAGAGCAGGTGTTGCTACAAATAATATCTGGGCACAGTCACAAAGTACACATTATGTACTTAGTTCTCTGCAACATCCAGTCTAGAGATTTTTAATACTAAAGCAGCCACAGTTAGACAGACCTGGCTGTGAAATTACTTGTGGACAACAGGTAAAATACATCACCTTTTCACATCCCAGTTTCTTTATTTGTAAATAGGACCTAGTATTTGTTGTGAAGACTGAATGAGATTAAATACTCATTAAATATTGATCTCCATTCCATTTCATGACATCTCTTCCAATTCAGAATTATTTTAAGTATGAAATGCATAAATACATATATGTCTTTGTGAACTGAAAAGAATGTTACAATGTTAAAGCATTATCATCTCAGGTAATTGGTCCTGTTGTTCTATGTTATCCTTAATAACATTCCTCATTGTTTTTGAATAATCTATGTAGGTGTCACAATACATAACAATTTTCTATAGAATGAACTTAGAAGATATCAAGTTGGAATGTACTCAAAATAATCATTAGCAACAATTATTCTCTAAATAATTTTAAATTAATCCAATTTATTAAAAATGATATATCTATATGGAACAGCCTAGGTTTGTCGATAGTGGAGAAGAAAAGTTTTTCCATTCAGGGGAAGAGAAGAAAACAACACATCTGCTCCCTAACTTTTACTTTCATGTTTTTTGGTTTAAACAATCTAGATAATTTCCTTACTCATTCATACTATCTGTTTTAAAGCTGTGATAGCAAGGCATTGAAAATCATATAAATAGGGGAATTTTTTTCAAGGCATGATATAAGATGGTTCTGACTTTTGTTTTCAGAGATGCAATATCCAAACTCTCAGGGCTGATCGTTCCATGACATGAGTTTAAAAGGCTAAGTTACTATCTGAAGAAAGGTAATCTAGTTGCCTTTCACAGCAGCCTGCAAGCTCGCAATCTGCATAGAGAGGGGCATTTGTCATCATTAGCTGAACTGTGACAGCTGGCACCCAGGGTGTCCCAGAGTCAAGAAGTGGCAGGGACAAGCTTGGATTAGGTTGCCACTAAGTGTAGTAGATTTTGTGAGGATCAAGTATATTTTATGGAAAGCTTTGTGACGTAAGTAGCAACAGAAAACACATTTGAATTTTCTACAACATGGATAATACAATGGTAGCACATAATTAGCAGGCCGCCCAGAGACAACAAGACGGCACACGATGTATGAGCACCCAAACAACTTCATCCCAGTAGGTTTTCCTATTCTTTCTATTATTTCTATTATTACTTACTATTTATATTTTTTTTGTTAAGAATGGGTGAGGGTAATCAATTAAGTAAGTACAGTCAAGCAAACAGACTGAAGGTAGAAAGAATGGTGATCAGCTATATTTGAAATGGGGCTGTGAACAATGTGTGACTTCCCAGGAAAGGAGCTTAACAACATGCACTCAATATGGCAGCCATCCACTGGATGAAAATTAAACCACTGCCACGGACAGCATCCTGCACTTATGTGGTATAGATAGCAGGTGATGAATGCTAACAAATTGATAAGAGTTCAAAAGTAGAATCTTTCCTTGATGAATGCTACTAACCATGTGTCTGAAATAGTAGTGGTATGTCTGGAAGAGAATTGTGAAGACTTAAAATTTTCTAGATACACTTTTCTATCCTTTTATTGTAAAGCTATACAAATTTTAAAAAGTTTAAATTAAGAAACAGGTTGATCAGACTATAGAAGATTTAAAATGTTACAATCCCTCTTAGGTCACCCATGCTTAGAAAGGTAATCAATAACACTAGGTTTTATATTATTATGTAAACTAGTTTTTCACAAATAAAACTAATTTTTGTGTTAATGTAAAATCTATGCAAATCCATGCAGTCATTTATCAGGAAAGCTGACAAGCATTCCATATTGGAGGGGGAAATAAAACTGCCTCAAGAATAGAGGCAATTAATTATTTCTGTATTTTTTCTTCTTCTGTCTTGAGGCACAAGAGTTATCCATCCAGTTAAAACAGCAAATGAAATAAAGAGTTTTTTTTTTTTTATTTAAACACATATGGCTTTTGCCCGCAATACTGATCAGCACAAGGTCTACAGATGCCCGTGGCTAAATTGTACACTGGCAGATGCACACAGGGGAAAACGGTGCTAATGCGGCGTGGAGAGCAAAACAAATGAAGAACTGCATTTGCTTGTCAAAAAAAGCCAAACCCCAAACCTCACTTTCCTCCCAATGAATGATGCATACTGCTTATCAAATACAGGTGAAGGTTGCAACATAGTTAAACCTTGCCTCTTGCAAAAAGTAGAGGATTTTCACTTAGCAAAGGCATTTTATGTTATACTGATAAATATCAATGTAGGTGGACATTTAAGCAATACATTTTTATTTCTAAGAACAGAATGGCTACTGCTACTTATACTTCTCAATTTCACAATTAAAAGATTATGACATTCAAAACTGCCAAAATATATGTGACTGGATAAAACTGTTGAATTTCCAGTTGTTACTAGATTTTCAATCCATTCAGCAACAATCTCTTAAAGTATTACTGAAAACTGATAAAGATTATTAGGGAATGTTCTTGAAAATGTGATATTGCTTCCTGTGGCAACAAGGAGTCTCTATTTAGTTCCTATTTCCTTTTACCAGATTAGGGTAAAAATACACAGAAGCCAATTCATTCTTTAACTATCTAAAATCTACGGCCCTGTGTGTGTGTGTGTGTGTGTGTGTGTGTGTGTGTGTGTGTGTATACAGAGCATGCATGCACAGGCTATTTTGCAAACCATAAAAAAAAATGTTTCCTGAAAATGGTTTAAGATTATTAAAAAAGCAATAACTTCTTTCTTAATAGGCCCGTAAGCATGCATAACATTAAAATTTCTATTGTAATTGCCAAATAAAAATATTAAGCAGAAAACATTTATATAATTTGTATGTCTTAGGGGAAGAAATAAACAGACTATTCCAAATTGTATACAAGGCAAACATATGAAGAGGCTTCTTGTTAATGAAATTCTCTACACTCGTACAGCTTAATAATTCTTTGAGTATTTGCAACCACCAAGATTTAAACAAGGTACATTTATATGAAATATGAGTCAGAAGCATATGCTCTGGGCATGTGCTCATATCAGTTAATGTGAGCAATAATTAACTCCTTAGGCACACCTGAAATCATGCAAAAGAGACATTAATTTGGTAAAAATACAAAGTAAAATATAACTAATGAGAGTTTGCATGACAGTAACATATGTCTTAAAAGTTGCTAATTTATTTCAGGACTTCATGGAATGGCACATTCATATGGACAAATCAGACTGGAAGAGTACTGTATGCAAATGATAGATCTATGTAACTCACAGATGGCACATAAAATAAAATTTGCCTTTTAAGACTTATAAGATCTTATAAAACATTTTCATTTTATTTATGCTTTTAATTTTATTTCTATAAAATCAATAAGGGTAGGGAGATTTAAAAGTACTATTTATCAATTCTCATTTCTACTTGGTATTTTTCAGAAATCACTACATGACAAATGTGGTTTTAAGGAGTACACACTGGCAAAGTAAAATGTGTACAATTAGGGGAGTGAATGTAAACATAGTTAAATGAAAATTAAAAAAAATATATATATATGTATATAGGTGACCTATTCTCAGATAATAACTTCCCCGTTTTTCTATAAAACATTTTTTTGTATAAATGAAGTAAGAGTAATCATCATATTGGATATCATCATTTTAAATTAACACTTCAGTTACTAAATTATAATGAAGCCCAGTTTAAAGAAATTGTTTCATTTATTAAAAACTAACTTCCACATGATAACTTAGAAATAGGAGTGGTTGTTTAAGATGTAGCTGTGCACCATCTTCTAGTCTCAAGGTCATGTTGGATAATTTCAGAGGCTTAATCACATACAGTATGGAGCAGTAATGAGAGCACTGTAGGCTAGATGACCCACTGCACATGTGCAGATTAACAGACTAGTTGCACATGGTTCCACTATTTCCTCTATTTGATAAAATTCTATAAAAATGTAGCTTACTAAGAGAATTGGGATTGTGGTCATATATGCAAAAATATGCAAATTCTTGTCTGTTATGCCTCATGGGAAACCCAGTTTTATTCATGTAGAAAAGAATCTTTTGTGTAACAGTTGAATGAAAAATATAAGCTGAAAGCTAATTTTTAGTTTATCAACTAGAAAGCTAGTGCTGCTTCCTTCCAATAAAGGGTCTAGGAAGAATGAAAACAGTGGACAAGAAGTGAAAGGCTAACCCTCCTGGAATAAACATTTGGAAGAGGTTAGGGGTTACAATTTATTATGAACAATAAGAAATTCTTTTTGACTTTCTCTCCCTCAACTTTTTTTTTTTCAATTTACAGATGCAACCTCTGTATAAACCTTCAATTGAAGTAAGGAAATTGCTTAAAACTTTCTCATCTACCAAAAGAAAAGTCTGTCTAGTTCCCAGAATTACACAAGAAATCAGGGTGGTAATTCTTATGGAGGTCTACTTAGCACCAATACCAAGTTTACCAAGCAGTGCTGTAGAAAAGTACTCTCCACTACAGATATGACCATATGATCATATACTAGGGTGATTAAAAAAATACACCACTATGGTAATTGACTTCATCATTAAGATAAGCAAAGATAATTTAAAAGTTAGCCATAATTCTCAGGATGCTTAGGTTGAAGAAATAAAATGAGGCTTAAACCATTATAACAGTGACCTCAAGCCTATGCTTGACTTGATAATGAACCTGATATTAAAACACAGAATAATAATTATAAGAAATCACTGAAACTTTTGAAGCTTTCAAACTATTTTGTTTCCAGTATTCTTACACCAAGCCTCACAATAGGAAGAAAGGTATAGATTCCATCAAATTAAATTATCAGAAAAACCTCTATTTTGCTTTATTTAATGGCACACATAAAGAAGACCTTGTATGAATATTTGCCTTTAATTTCTTGAGTGTAAAATATATATGTCTAGCAGAAAGAAAAGGTCACCATGGCCATGGTAATGTTCAGAGAAGAGGGAGAGAGAAAATCAGATGAGTCCAATGAGCACTCCAAGCCATTGCAGTGGTAGGGATAAATTAGTCAATAAAATCAACTTCCCATTCTTTTCAACTCCCCAGTGTAATAAGCATGCATTAAAACTAAGATTTAAATTCATGAATAGTTGTGAATAAACTAGCAGCAGGTTATGAAAACACACCAAACAATACCTATGGGAGCATATCCAGAAAGGCCACAAGTGCTGAAAATTGTGAACTTGCACCTCAAATTTAAATTTAAAACACACACACACACACACACACACACACACCAAAAAAAAAAAAAAAACCCTGCATTTCTACATTTCTCAAGACAAAAGTGTTTTTCTTAAAACCTATCAAATGACTTTGAGTAGCCCATACAAATGACCTTCAGAAAGGGTAAGTTACTTAGCAAATAGTGCTGCAGGAAAAGTCCTTTTGTAATTATGAATCAGAATGCTTCAGGTGTTAAATCACTTTTTATACCCAAAATGCTTATGATAATGGTGTTCTTGTGTCTTTCTTGGAATTTCTTTCTAATTGGTACTTTTTAAATCCTGGCTGCCTTGGTAAGAAAATGAAATAATAGACCTTAAAATCTTAAACACCATTCCAATACAAGCATCTCAATGACCACATCATGAAGGTCTTGGAGTATTTCTTTTTCCTTCAATTAAGTTACTTTTCTTCAATTATCATTCTATTTAATAATGCCTGCATGCAAACCCTGAAAACCACCATTTATATCTTAAGACATGGAGCTTTTCTGCTATTAGTATTGAGTGTAGCAAAAATCTATAGGACTGGTATCATTGTAACTCTTCTATAAACTTTTCATATGAGTAAAAATGAATTTTAAATCGCCTATGTATTATATTATCAGTTGAAACAAATTCAATAGATCAACTGATTTTTGATAAATTATAACTACTATCAAGTAATTCACTGGTTCAAAACAAATCTAGCTCCAAAGCCTAGATTAAAATCACGTGAATTACAAAAAAAACTATTATTTTTGACACCTATCCATAGTCAGTTCAATGAAACACATGAAGGGATGGGAATCAGAACAATTTAATTTTCCTTCAACAATGAGTGGCGTTACAAACCATGGAGGGGTTCGCTGCAGACCACGACCCAGTCATTTCACGTGCTCACTGTGCACCACAAGTTCTACCTGCGGGAGGAAGATTCCAGGGCGTCCAGTTCACCCTTGGGTAGCAGGGAAGGGCGAATCCTGAGTTATGTAAATGGCTGCCCGCCTGGGTGTGACGCGCTTAAAGAAGCTGCTCTGAAAACAAGGGCCTGGCTTTTGCAACCCAATGACCTCACACAACCCTTGGAGTTTCTGGGTCCTCTTCTCGCCCTTGATTTTTCTTTCCCCAAGTGCAAATCGTTGGGGAAAGGCCCCGATTGCACCAGTTTGCTCTCGGTGCTCCCGTGTTTAGCTTCGCTTTAACCCAATTAAGCCGCACAGCGAGCCCCCTAGGTGCGCCACCTGCTCCTGGCAGCCCGGGCGCCCGCGGGACCGGCCGTCGGATGCGCTCGGCCTGGCCTGGCACAGACACCGCCGGGCCTCTGCGCCCACAACCAGAGGCGGGACGGCAGGACTGCCCGTGGGTCTAGGCGGCCAGGACCCGCGTCCCCGGGAACAGACGAGCAAAATCGGCCTGCACCAGGCAGGATCCGCGACAGAGGCGAGGGCTTCAGGGCGCAGCGCGGGAAAGCCGGAGGCCGGGGAGCGCAGGGTAGAGGCGGCCTCGGGATGCGGGGGACCCCGGCTGCCCAGCGCCCAGAGGCCTTCTTCAGGGCCGCTGCCTCGCGCCCATCCTGGGCCATCCCAGCACCCCCTCCCGGTTCGCCCGCGACGCCCGCAAAGTGGGGAGGCTTAGCGGGATGGCTAAAGGAAAAGGTATTGGGGAATGGAGGAGATGGCCATCTTGTGTCCCAAATGTGATGTACTATTTAAATTCAAATCTGAATTGATCACTCTTGGGTAACAAGAAAATGTGAGGTGACTGTGGTGCTTTACATGTGGGGAAAAATACTCCAAAGCTTCAGTAAAAGTGGAAGTCCTCAATAGGATCTGGTTAAAAGGGGCTCCAAAAGAAAATGCTTAGAAACTCACAATGGGAATTCCCTGGAAATGCTCTCAATTTCAAAAAGCCAGCATCTATATTAAAAGTAGGCAGGGAAAAGTTGCCTACGCTTTAAAACTATCATGTCCCCTAACTAGTATTTCTGTAGCTTCTGCTCCTTGAGGACAACTTGTACCACTGGGGAGGGGAGGGTGCTCTACATAAACCATTTCACGTTTTAAGGTTTCAAAATCTAGAAAGAATTTTTCAAATTTTCTAAAATGACATTGAAATCCAAAAAATGTGAATGATGGCAAAGTATTTTTTTAAACCATACATCACTTCTTTCAATCAAATCATATGAAATAGTATAAAATTAGGAGTCTTCTGCAAGGTCACCACTAAGGACACCTGACAGAGGTGTGTCCCTAACAATACATGTGTAAACATGGCAAACCCCCAAACCTTCAAGAGTTCAGGATGGGTGTGTACCAGTGGGTCCGTCCCAGCTCTATGGCCTCTTCAGCTCACTATGAAATCTCATTACAGTTGACGAGTATTTCCACAATTACATAGGAGGGTGCTTAGCGTAGCTACTGCACCACCAGGCAAGAGGGCAGTGGTAGGTTTGTGTAAATCAAACACATTTATAAAACCCCAGTTTACCAGTTTAAACTGGGGGGGGGGCGCGAGCCCACCACTTCAGCAAGTCTTCAGATTCCTCTCAACACGTGCAAATGAGGAAAACATTAATGAAAATAGGACCTCACCATCTATCTGAGTTGATTTTTTTTTAATATTCTGTCCTAGGAAACTCCAGAAAGAGAAAATTACTGGTGTATGTGAAGCCTGCAGTCTGTGCGTGAAAGAGCAAAGTTTCAACCCGACTTTAAAAAAGGCCCGGAGGATTATCAGACATTAATTATCTGACTCTAAATGCAAGTTAGTGACTGTTTTAGAAAGTCCCATCTCGTTCACTAATTGATGGATGACCATTAATACACCTGTATTTGCGTTCCAGAAGTAAACAGACAAGCAAGCTTCCAGCTTGATGCCACTTTGCCCAGTCCTTTCCAAACGTCAATATGCTTCAAGTAATAGCAGAGCTGAGAGATTCCTCTTGGTTTCCAAACTGTCTAGGTGGCCTGGGTGGTTTTCTGTCTGCAGCAGCCCCTACCTTGAGTTTGTGTGCCTCTATCCAAGAGGGGGGATTAATTAGCAGGGCTGGGGCTGGAGGAGGCTGTCGTGACGAGCCCAGTGGCGATTGGCCGCCCGCCTGCCTGGCCCTGCCTTTATAATTTCCACACGAGTGCATCTGGGCTCTTAGGCAAATCCAAGCAGCTTCTCCCACACAGACGCAAGCACCCTCAGCACCCTGCCGTCCACCTATCCCTCGGTCCGTCTGCCCGCCCGATGCACAGTCCTGCACACAATGGTCAAGGGGAAGCCTAAATAAACACGGACAGGGCTGGTTATTCTGACTCCGGGAAGAGCTCTGCTGGGCCGCCTCTAGCCAGGAGCTGACCTCTCCATGTGTCTCGGTCAGCCCGGGCGTCCCTAGCGAGGCCGAGAGGCGGAGGGGGGCGAGCAGGCTCCCGCAGGCGGCCGGCGGGGCCCGAGGCGGCGCAGGGAGCGGCAGGCGCCGCCCGCAGCCCGTCGAGGTCGGCCGGCCGGCAGGCGAGGCTCGGCGGTGCGTCCGCCCGGGGCGCGGCGGCCCGGTTCTCCTCCGAAGTTGGCTCCGGCGCCAGCAGCCGCGTTGGATCCCTCGGCGTACTGCGAGACTCCGGTGTACAATCCGGATCTCTGCCCCAACATGATCGCGGCCCAGGCCAAGCTGGTTTACCATCTGAATAAGTACTACAACGAGAAGTGCCAGGCGCGCAAGGCGGCCATCGCCAAGACCATCCGCGAGGTGTGCAAGGTCGTGTCCGACGTGCTCAAGGAGGTGGAGGTGCAGGAGCCGCGCTTCATCAGCTCCCTCAACGAGATGGACAACCGCTACGAGGGCCTGGAGGTCATCTCGCCCACCGAGTTCGAGGTGGTGCTCTACCTGAACCAGATGGGCGTCTTCAACTTCGTGGACGACGGCTCGCTGCCTGGCTGCGCGGTGCTCAAGCTGAGCGACGGGCGCAAGCGGAGCATGTCGCTCTGGGTGGAGTTCATCACCGCCTCCGGCTACCTCTCGGCGCGCAAGATCCGCTCGCGCTTCCAGACGCTGGTGGCCCAGGCGGTGGACAAGTGCAGCTACCGGGACGTGGTGAAGATGGTGGCCGACACCAGCGAAGTGAAACTGCGCATCCGAGATAGGTACGTGGTGCAGATCACCCCGGCCTTCAAGTGCACCGGGATCTGGCCGCGCAGTGCGGCCCACTGGCCACTTCCCCACATCCCCTGGCCGGGACCCAACCGGGTGGCGGAGGTCAAGGCCGAAGGGTTCAACCTCTTGTCCAAGGAGTGCCACTCCCTGGCCGGCAAGCAGAGCTCGGCTGAGAGCGACGCCTGGGTGCTGCAGTTCGCCGAGGCGGAGAACAGACTGCAGATGGGGGGCTGCAGGAAGAAATGCCTCTCCATCCTCAAAACCCTGCGGGACCGCCACCTGGAACTGCCCGGCCAGCCCCTCAACAATTACCACATGAAGACTCTGGTTTCCTACGAGTGTGAAAAGCATCCCCGGGAGTCGGACTGGGACGAGTCCTGCCTAGGCGATCGGCTGAACGGGATCCTGCTGCAGCTCATCTCCTGCCTGCAGTGCCGGCGCTGTCCCCATTACTTCCTCCCCAACTTAGATCTGTTTCAAGGCAAGCCCCACTCGGCCCTGGAAAACGCTGCCAAACAAACGTGGCGACTGGCAAGAGAGATCTTGACCAACCCGAAAAGTTTGGAAAAACTTTAGAGGATGACCTAATCGAGAGCCGAAGTGATTACTCTTCTCACAGTCCTAATTAAAAGAAAACTTCCCGTGACTAGTCTAAGACCCAACAGTGCAAACAATCTCTTCCTTGAAAAGGAGAATACAACATTTAAGCATCATCTCACACCTCTCCAGGGGAGGAAAAAGTAGTGAAAGTGATAAGGGAGGGCAACCCACACCCAGGAGTATTCCATGATTTCTTTATACAGGACAGCCCATCTCGCCGCCAGAAAAAACAAACATCGAGGCTGAAACGCAAGACCCCCGGAACACCCCGCTAACTCCCAGGGCCACAGCCACCCCAGATCCTGGGAGTTTAGGTGCCTCTGCCTGGGAAGAAAACAAGACCTGGGTGTGCCACCTGAAGGATCGTGTAATGTATATTTTTGATTTGTAACAAAAATTGTGATCTCACGTTGTCTTTGCAAGTGTGGATGTTGGTGTTTTGTGATTTGGTAAACAGAACTTAAATTACCATTCTGGATTCTTCCAGACATTTTTCACTAACAAAAATACTATTTAAAGGTAGATTTCCTTCTGGTACTTTATCTGTTTTTAAAAGTGTCTGAACTTTTAAAAGTTTACATTTTGTTTCAAATATATTGCTTGTTCTATTTCTAACATTCCATAAATATACTTGAAATGTTATTTAAATATATTCAAAGAAATTTGAATTCAGCTTATATAATAACGCTCGAATATCTGAATTATATATTTGAAAATGCACTTGAAATACACTGGATAATTACTTTTGTGATTTAGATTTTTAATTTCTGTTGCTGATTTCTATTTAATTAGAAGCTAATAAATGAAATACCAAATTGTTGTGTCTCACTTTAAATTGTTTTTCTATCAAAAAATGTGAAGCTTCATTTTGAAAATCAACTGCACTTGAGTATTTTAAACATTTTGAGAAATGGGCTAATAAAAATCACTAAAAATAAACTTTGAAAAGGCTCTTTTTGTACAGCTACCAAAGGCACTTGCTTCCTCTCAGTTTCTAACTCACTTACAGAAATGTTCTTTTCTACAACCAACGCAATTTAAATATACCTTTGAGACCCTGCTGTTCTGGTTAATATTTCTGTAACATTTTTGACAATGCAAGGCAAATCTATGTTGATAGAGATTACTGAGTTTAAAAAAAACCAGTTAATTCAGAGAAAACGAACTTCAGGTCATAATGAAAAATTTGAAATTTGTAGATGGTATCTAAGCAGTAAGATGGAGATAACTTCTAATTAATGTATTTTATCAAACTTTTATATGCAATAAGGATATCATTAACATAAAATAACTAGAAAGCTCAAGATTCCTTCTTACTATATAAGGCAAGCTAATGATAAAACATACAGGCAAGCTTTTAATTAGTTAAAGCAATGCATTTTTAAAATTCATTGCTTTTGAAGCTGGAGGTAAAAGACTTTCCTCTGCAGTGTTTCAATAATCAACAAGTACTGAAAGGGCTGCTTTAAGTTAGGTCATTCAGGTGGCAATAAACTTTAGAATTTCAGTTGCTCATTTACAAATAGTGTCTTATAATGTTCTATGTCCACATACTATTAACTATAAATAAACTCTATCTTTGGGAGTATTAAACTGCCTCTTAAAAATATTTTAAAGGAAGATCTTTGCAAAGTGATGGCAGAAATCCGGTATGGTGCTTAGTTATCCTGAATTCTTAACCTCAGAAAGGAGTTCACAAATTGCACAATGACATTAATGTTCAGACAATAAAATGCATCTCAGATGACAGTGCTGAGGTGTAGAGCTGATTTAATGCTCAGGTGTCTAAAACCCACAAAATAAGATTTAATAAACATTTATGCATTTGAAATGGTTTATATATGCATTTTCTGGAATTGGAGTGATAGTAGAAACATTGCATGTACATTCCAAATCAAAGCTTCTACAGAATCAGTTTCTCTTCCACTTAAGTCCATACCCATTTAATTCAGGAGATGAAAAATGGATGTAATAATGGAGATGATATTATATCTAAAAGTCCCCCACCCCAATTTCTTTATAACCGTTCAATAAATAGTACTGTACTTTGCAACCTATCCTTTTGGAAATGAGAACTGATCTATTCATGTAAGATTTCTTAAGACTTGTCAGTTTTCCCAGGGAGACTGATGCTACACCCAGGAGACTTGGGAGCTGTTGGCTTAACCACCAGTCTGCCCAGGAGCACAAAAGCCTGTTCAAATGTGCATGCTCTGCTAAGACAGGATTTAAGCTCATTAATATATTCTTCAATTCCATAAGAGAACATGTGTTATTTCATTCATTTTTATTTTCTGTGAGAAAGAGGATAACGTGTTCCCCTCCTCCACTGTCATTTAAAACCAAGCAAAATTGAAAGCCACTTCCTGAAGACAAAGCCACCCAGACTGTCTGGAAAGGGAATCACTTGAACTCACTTTTGTGTCGATCTTCTTGAAGGCGGCATCATCCTCATCTACCTCGAAGTAGATTTCTGTCGTGGTGATGGAGAGAGTCCCCTTGGCCACCACCACAGGAGCGATGAGCTGGGCAGGGGTACTGAGAACCACTGGGCCTGCAAAGACAGGGGCAGGGAGTCAAGCTGAGCCCGCTGGTCCTTTGTGATCCTCCCAAGGGGTACTCAGGGTGAGAGTTTTAAAACTAAAACTAAAAGACTAAAAGAAATGATGTCTGTATTCTAAGGTAAGGTCTTTTCATGTTAGGTAAGGTCTGTTTAGAGTTTATAGATTACCTTATAATGAGACTAGATTAAATAATTCTATTAAAAACCCAAAAGGTCAGGGTTACCATAACAGGAGTCTGACACCTGGCTGGGATTGGTGAGGCACTGCCACTAACCAATTTACAAGTGCAGGAAGGACTTTGTAATGCGCTGCTTCATCACTGAGCATCTACTGCTTTCCAAAAGACCCTAGGCAGCAGGCACTGCCCTCAAAGACCAGCCATCACACCAGCCATTCCGTGGGAGGCGGCACTCCCCCAAGGAGAGGTGAAAACAGGCCAAGGGGAACCCGATCTAAGTATTAATTTTAGTGTACTAAGTTAGCATCTTGCAGGAAGGTTATTTTAATTTTGGTGTCCTACATCAGGTCACATTTGGCCTCTCTATGCAGACATCGAAATTCTTATGTAGAAAAGCCATTTTCTCACTCATCAAAATGGATGAAAACGTAAGAAAAACACTGAAACAAAGCGATTCGCAGAAACACGGTTTGAAAGTGCCATTTCTCAACTTAAGGAAACTGGAGGAACTGGGTAGGAATAGTGAGATTTTTGGCAGTGTGTGCGTATGAGATGCTTACTTGGGATTCCCACAGTTGGAATATTGATTCAACATTCTATACTTAATACGTAAACACCCTCTTTCAAATCGCCCAAAGCAGAGAATTATAGGTCTTAACACTGGACGCAAAACCCAGATAAACACGGGTTTTGTGTGGACGTTTTGGGGCGAACCAGAAGCTGTGCCTTGTGCCTCAGCAGTAGGAGAAAAGCATTTGTGAGCCTTCTCCCCGGCGGCTCAGGCTGGTCCAGCGGGGGACTCGCCCGCATCTCGAAGCTAGTGGACGTCCTGGCCAGGGCACTGGAGAGGCCAAGTTCGCGGTCGCTGCGAGCACGGCTGGGGATTGGGAGGTCTGCACAAAGCCGGGCGGAAGGGCTCTGCGGGCCCTGTGCGCGCGGGGTGGGGGCTCTGCGGGCCCTGTGCGCGCGGGGTGGGGGCTCTGCGGGTCCTGTACGCGCGCGATGGAGGCTCTGCAGCAAGGTGTCGCCGGGCCGCCTCGCCTCCACGGGACGACGGGGCGGCTATCCACTGGAGCCCGCCCGGGCGCAGGGAGAACCAGTCCTCGTCCACCGGGCGGCCGCGCTTGGCTTTTCTTTCCAAAGGGCGACGCGTCGATCTGAAGCGCCACTTTAAAGGCTCATCAATCTTAATCTAGGCTGCTCAAGTAATTATGCCCGAATCTCTTGTACGATTACAAGTGGATTTGGGTTTCTATTCCCCAGGCCCTCCTTTGTGTTTATTGGAGGGTCTGCGCGCTCGCGGCGCCCGGGTTCGAGCCGCTCCCTTAACCCTTCCTCCGCCGCAGCGCTCTCAGGAAAAGCTCTGGTGGTTCCCAGGCCACCCGAGAAATCCACGCGGTTCTGATTAGGGTGAGGTGAGAAAGAAAGTGCCGGGACACGCAACTGAAGCAAATATCTTGGGCCTTGCTAAAACCTTGGGAAAATGTTATACATTCTCAACACAGAGGACTATGGATTTATGGCTTAAAAGAGGTTTCTGGAATTTGAAGACGAAAAATGATCAAAACCATTTAAAATGGTGAGCTGCTTCAATCTTGTTGGGCGTGTTTTCACATAACCAAACAATAAATTGGGAAAATTGAAAAAGATCATGAAACTATCACAACCATACTCACTGATATATTAAAATGTAAGAATTTTAAGTACATGACCAGCAAACTTTTAACAGTGAAGACATTCTCAGTACTTATTTCTGGGCGGCTCTGGAAGGGGAACTGCGCTTCCTTTTGGTTCTACTCATGTCATTCTAGTGATTTTGAGATTTTCCTTCTGAGCGTTTTTTAAAGGGCTTCAAACTAGCCTTTCTTTTAAGAAAGACACAGGATGAAATATTCAGCCTCAATAGTGTGTCATTTTTCCACGCCTGTCCTTTGGAAATCTCCAATTACAGCGTCCAACTCCACAGCAGGTCTGAGCAGTACCAGTGGTTCTGTAGCAGCCGCCAGGGAACAGACTGGCCAGGGAGAGCCAGAGAAACTGCAGCGGGAGAGGGATTAGGCTGGAATTCCCTCAGGGAGCCTCTGGATCTTAGGGATCCCATATTAAAATGTTTATGTAAGGCACAATCACAAGCAAGTAGATTTCCCATATGGTACCTAGTTATTTCCAATTAAAGCATTTTAAAAAGGCAGCCTCTCAAGTGGCAGCTAGTAATCTAGCTGTTCATTTCTACCAGAGCTCTCCAGGACCTGTGACTTTAACTCTGAGTTCTGCTTGGTGTAGTGAGTTAGCAACTGACAGTAAATATGTCCATTCAAACATCTACCTCAGTAATGAGAGGATAAAATTTAATAACATCCACAGCACACATAGAAATAATGGCATTAAAGGATAAACAAATGGGTGGAAAAGTACTGGCCCACACAACAACTTAAAATTCTGCCATATAAAGTCAAGATGAGGAAAAAATAATGTTACATTTTATAATTGGCAGTATGTTTAAAAATACAGATTTATTATTTTTTAAAGAAGGTTATGGGTATTACTTGCCATTAATTTAAACATTAGTTTAAAAATGGAACTAAAACAAAGATCAGTCAAAGCAGAATGAAAGAAACCTTAAACAAAATGAACATCTTTTTTGGGGGGGTTTAGTCAGTTAAGATGGTAAACCTCACAGAGTACTCAAGGGTAGAAAGTACACGTGTTTTACATTTGGGAAGGGAACTACTCATCAAATATATTTTAAGAGTAGAAAGTTAAATACTTGTGGGTTTGGATTATGCTCCTGAAAATCAAAATTCCAAGCCTAGAAATCTTAATAATATTACATTGACATCTGAATAGAACTTTCCAGTTTACAGGATACGTTCACATCTTCATTGAGACAACAGTACATGATCCATAGACACTGGGCTCTAGCAGCGATGGTGCCTCTTCCAAAGACCTCCAGGAACACACCTGTAGTACTGCAACCCTAGGGTCCATGGTGTCCAGGGACTCATTAGGATCAGGACCTTGTGCCCATTGGTTCTTCAGGAAGCAGGGAAGAAGGTTCTGACACGGGCAATTTTAACAATCCTCAACAAGAGGAAGGACAGCATTTACTCATATGAGCCAGGAGAGGGGGATGTTTGTTGGCTTGTGTTATGCTCATTTTGTGTTTGTGCTTAGATCAAATTATGAAGTTGTTTTGTGTCTCCCACTGTCATCCTGTGACACTGTGACTGTTGATGTTCTGTAATGGTATTTATGTTCTCTTAGTGGAGAGCCCCAGCCAGCACCCAGCAACACCAAGCCTTTGTCAGGCTAGTTCCCTAGTCAGATTCTGATGTAAGAATCAATCATCTGTAGGAGGGTCAATGGCATCCCAGTGAGTATAAGGCAATTATGGCAATTAAAATTTCAAACAATGATAATTTGTTCTACAAGCTTTAACATAAAGCAGAATAAAAAATATAGAAAAAAAAAGAGTTGAAGTTTAATTTAAATGGACACCATCAGAATTTGCAATAAGACATTACAGTGGCAAAAATTCTATTTAGGGTATATGAAGTTGTAATGTATTTCTGAATCATTTAAACATTTCCTAAACTTAGTTTAATATTGATACACGTTTTATTAGCTGTCTGGATTATCTGATCTCAGATACCCTTAAGTCACATATTTAATTTTCTTCTAGAACATGTAAAAACTCATTATTTTGGGATCCTAAAAGGGGATTAATCTTAGCAAAATTAATAAGCTTAAAGTCCTGACATTATAGAACTAAAACTAATCTAAAAGTCTTTAATTTTAGGATATTATGTAAAAAAGACAAAAATATAATTAAGAAAAAAATTTCCACAATAATTTCTATGTGACCAAATTTGTGAGGAAATAAACCATAGTGTGAATGACTGAGTATAGCTAGAACATACATCTGTGCTTGACCTCATTAGCTTTAAGTATGCTGTGATCAATTTAAGAATAAGATTTAAATGAAATGAATTAAAAGAACAAGATGCTGTAACTTCAAAATAAACTTGTGAATAATATGATGAAGTTGGAGCTTTATTTTGGAATCCAAGAAATGTTTTAGGCATTAAGTACAGATGCCTGGATTTGTGTCCAAGGATAAAGGAAGGTATGAAAAAAAACTAAAAAGAATATTGATCTCTATCATCAAGAATATTTCCATGTCCCAGGCGTTTTCAGTGTCTCAAGGGGAAAATGATAGCAATGAATTTCTAGACCATGAATGCTTTTTAACTTACAAACAATATTGATAGGTGACCAAAACAAATTATTCCCATAAGGATTCTCTGACCTTTCCAAACACCTGCATGGAAATAGTTACAGGACATTTTCTTACATTAGAAAACAATGACTTGTACAACTCATAGAAGAGTTAACTCCAGGACTGTGAATTTAAATTTCAGCACTGTTGTCTCCTTGACTTGGTCACACACACTGTCCCTAAGCCATCCCATTCTAGAGATTCACTGTACCAAGGACATGGCCTCTGACGCTCCTTGGTGACATGAGCACAATCTATCTTAAAGACTGAGACAAACAGACAGTCCCTGGTTTCCTTTGATGATCACTGTGCAAAGCAAGACCGATTTCGAAGAGCACACATTGATCTTTTGAGAACTCAGTAAACCTATTCCTGGAAGGACTCAAACGACCATGAATGAATAGGTATGGAAAAAAATGAGACTTCTTACAAAGCCAGCAATTGAATACTGCACTTTAGCATAATATTTTTTCAACATAGCAGAATGCCCACTTTTTATATGGAACCTCCTACACTGAGTAATTTTTAAAGTAAAAAGAAACAATCTGATAGGTTAGAATTTTAACTACCATTTATATTTTCCTACTTATTTGTAGGACAAGTTAATGTTAAAAGAATTACAACACTAGTGCATTTTCTGAAGAGTGATTCCATAGAATAAAAACCATGTAAAGCATATAACGTAAACAAAATAGCAGTGAATTATATTTTAGCACAAACATTACTGAAAACAGTGATAATTTGTTTTACCTTTTGATTTAATAGGTGATATTTGTATTTATGCCTTTTGACTTAATAGTTGAGATTTTTGTTTATGGTGATATTACATTTAGTTTGACATATAGACTACATTTCACTTTCTGGAAGATGACTCTTTGATGGCATTAGGATATCATTTAATGTCCAGGAAGAGTAACTTCCTACTAGCTAGATGAGTGAATAAAGCAGAGGGCATAATTGAAGTCTGTGGGAGTAGCAGAGTGGAGTCTTTGTGCCGAGGTTGGACTATTTCCACAGCTCCTGGGCATACTGCTTCTGAGGCCATTGTAAGATGTGGAATGTATATATTTAGACATCTGCATTTTCTACTTCACACAAGCAACTTGGAGACTTGGGCATTGTCTTCTTCAGCTAACACAGTACCAGTTAGACAGTACATGCATTCTGCATTTATAGACTAGAATATAGAAAATGCCTCAGAGTAGTGTTTTATTCTTATGTCATAATAAAAGCCAGTTAAAATGGTAAATTATCTTTTATGTTATCCAAAATGAATTTCAAATTGTTCTTTAAATTAAAGATGCTGCATTTTAGAGAATTCATAAATTTAAGGGTAAACTAAAATCAGTGAGAATTATAATTGTCTATTCTAGTTAGAGCAAGTATATGTTATTCATTTAAAAATGCCATAATTTCATAGTTGCCATATTTTCCTAGCATTTAAGTTGCTATCTTTTAAAATAAGATGCATAGTGATATTTAAATCAGCATCCATTAATTCATGCACTCAACAAAAATTATTGTATGCGTATTTTGTTGTTTGGGGCATGAGGAGGAAATAGAGTGATCTATAAGACATAATTTTTACATGCAAGGGCCTTGCAATATGGGTCAACATAAGAAATGTATAGAAATAATTATATCATATAAAGCATGTTACATGTATTAATCTCATTTATTCCTTTAAAAAATTCTATGTGTTAGCTACTGCTTTTATTCCCTTTCTACAGAAGAGAAATGAGAATGAGGGTAGTTTTATGTTTATTTATTTATTTGTGTGTGTGTGTGTGTGTGTGTGTGTGTGTGTGTGTGAGAGAGAGAGAGAGAGAGAGAGAGAGAGAGAGAGAGAGAGAGAGAGAGAGAATATGAATGGGTACACCAGAACTTGCTACTTGCAGAAATCCAGATGCATGTACCACTTTATGCACCTGTCTTTACATGGATACTGGGGAATTGAACCTGGGCCACATGGCTTTCCCAGCAAGTGCCTTTACCTGCTGAGCCCAAGGGTAGTTTAGAAAGGTCGTGGGAATAAGTGGCAAAGATGGGGTTCAAACTTCAAACCTGTCTCCCACCAAGAAAGAGATGAGAAAAAACCTTGGGACATCTCCTGGTAGTGATTTCCATCTGGGTGGTTAGTGGGGATGGGATGGTGGCAGGGGCACTAATGTGAGCTGGGATACATCCTAAGACACAGATGATATGAGAGTAAGAACAGTGTGGGCAGAGAGAATGGTGTGAACAAACACAGAGATACAAAAATAAGTCTGGCCAGAGATCAGGATGAGGAAAGGGGAGTATTGGAGAGAAAAGTGAAAAAGCATTATTTTGCTTCCAGTGTCAGATGCCTTAGGAGAAGGCATCCAGGGGCCCAGTTCAGGAATTACCATGTGAAGCTGTGGTGCTGATCCTTTATTTAGGAATGGGGTTTGTGCTTCCCTTTGGTAGATTGGTTGATACATGGTCTGTTCCTAGAAAAAGCCATCTGCTCACATTTCTTCATTCTCACTGTATAATCTCTCCTCCTTCTCTCCAGCTGCATCCACACTCTGTGCACAGAAGTGCAATTCTTTGATCTCACATTTTCCTCTAACTATAACACACATGTCTCATGTATTTTCTGTAGGTAATCTTCATTCATATACTTTCTTAAAATATGACAGATGAAAGTTTGGTCCCCTATTACAGAGAGATATGACATTCTGAAAATTAGGTGTTTATTGCCACTACTTTCCAACCTGGTGGTATGACTATAAATTCATAGAAATTCCTTGAACAGAGAAAGAAGTAAAAAAACAAAATTATGTTTCAACTAGAACACTATTGGAAAGAAATGGCCTCATAGTTGAGTTTTACAAAACATTTGCCCTTAACAAAGGATGGCTTATTCTTAAAATAAAAATGCTGTGACAATGTTATATATGATTTAAACTATTACTAATGTCTAGTAAACATCGTTTAATTATATTTTTTACTACATTTTAAAATTTACACAGTTAGGTTAGCAGGGATATTGCTTTAAGAGTACCTTAAAAGTGTTTTATAGACTACAGGGCCCATGGTTGAAAGGGGCATACGTTTTTGGAAACACTGGGATATGGTGCTGTAAGATACATAAAGGTACATATAAATGGCTTATAGATTGTTGGAAATAATGAAAAGATTCAAAGCTAGATATTCAAGATGAAGCTTTGATTTTTATAATACTTTAGATGATGTAAAATACATGTTAGAAATTTAAAGATTTTAGCTTTTGTAGTACACATGTGTTAATACTGCCTCTAAGAGCTTTATGAATTCTGTGTTTGAAGCTGGACGTCAACCCTTTGGGTATGCTATTTATGACTGGCAAAGCTACTTACTAATTCAAAGAGAAAAAAGACTTAGAAAGACTCATAAGGCTTTCTCAACATCAAATAGCTTTTTCTAAACAACATTTTGATGAGTTAAGTGTGAGTGAGTCAGGGACATATGGATTAAATTTCCCTTGAAATACACATGGGTTAAAAATTAAGGGGAAAATCCTGGGTAAAATGCATTTTAGAGAATCCAGAATGTTTAAGAGATATTTTTCTCTGAATAGAAATATCAGGTTGATGAGTTCTACTTAAAACTTGTAACTAAAATTACATAAAGTACATGTGAATGACTATCAAATGAATACGTATGTACTAGTGTGGCAAGAAAAGCATGTTTCATACCAGAAGCAAGAAGGTGCTCTTACTCATATGAACCAGACAGGTTCTCTCCTACAGTGCATATCCCCTCCCATGCGACAACTGCGATTAATCTGCGTGTTTGGTACTAGCTCTATTTTTAAAATTTTTTAAAGTTTATTTTATTTCCAGGACTACACTACATCTTTCTGGTTGGTATGTAGGCAGTGAACAACATGGAGAATATTCCTGGGAACTGTGAGTGAAATGACAACTGGTCAATAGGAAGCCACTGGCACTTAGCAGAGCCTCCTCTAGAGACCTCTTCATTTCTGGATTTTTAGTCATTCATCATTCATGTAATTCATGTTTTCTGAGTTACTGATTATTGTAGGAAAGAAAGAAAAGGTATGTATGTGCATTTAAAGGAGTATAAATCTCCTACTGCAGCTCTTGGATGAGGACTGGGTAAAGGCCTGGATTTGATTCTGCAGTACCCACTTAAAGCCAGATGCCCGAAATGGCACATGCATCTGGAGTTTGTTTACAGAGGGTATAACCATGTCTCTTTCTCTCTCAAATAAACAAATAATATATATATATATATATATATATATATATATATATATATATATATATATATATATTTAATCTAGCTCTTGGGCTAGAGAGATGGCAGAGTGGTTAAAAACACTTGCTTGCAAAGCCTGATGGCCTGGGTTTAATTCCCCAGCACACATACAAAGCTTGACACACAAAGTGGTACATGTTGCAAGAAGCCTTGTGTGCCCATTCTCTCTCTTTTTTTTCCTCTCAAATAAGAAGATAAAAATATTACAAATACAGCTCTTATATCCTAACACATCTTCCCGGCATTGTTATTGCCTTACCCTAACAACACTTTAAAAAATTATTCACTGTACCAATATAACCCATTGGTTATAGATAAATTTGCTAAGCGATAAAGAGCTTTTAAAGTAGCAGCATAACTGTTACCTTAGATTTATAAACGAGAATGTTAAGAGACAGATGTAAGAGCCAAGGTGGGAGAGATTACCCAGAGACATTACCCCCCTCAGCTACAATTCATAAAGGGGGGGGTCAACCTTGATGCCTCCTGTGCTATCCATACCCACTTGCCACATGGACTGATACAGTGTGCCCACCAAGGAGGATACCCAGTGGATTGAGGACAGGGAGGAGGAAAATGGGAATATAAGCACAATACTTACTCAATGTATCTAATTTTGGACAATAAAGATAAAAGAAAAACACTCCATGATTAGCAGAAGCAGGAATGGAAAAAATGATTAGCTTAACTTTAAGTGTCCCTATTATAGAAACGCCACGTGATCAATTGAACATATATGAATGATTCCGTTAGCACAGGTAGATACTTTTAAAGTTCCAGCCACCCAATATTTTACTTTACCAACTGAAAAATAAGGTCTGTTTTATTTTATATTTTGCTGTTAATTAATTAGACAAGAACCTCAGCTCTATTTACTAAATACTCAATAGGATCCTTTTCGGTAACTTTGTTAGAAGACTTCATGGTTTAAAAGAGGTAGTGTATACACCGCTGCCTTAAAGGACTCTATGGTCTAAAAAGAGAGAGAAGGTATATAGAAAAATCTATTTAATACAAGTTTTATGTGGTAAGTGTCTTAAGAATGATAACAATTACTGCAAAATATACAACTGACCATCCAGGTAAGCTGTGCCCACTGGTGCAATAGTGACTGTTGTGGGGTAACCAACAGTCCTCTGATTAGATTTGAGACCCATTCTACAGGAAAGAATTTCTGTCTGGTCCTGTAAACTTAGTCACAAACCTGTGACTAGGGAAGTCATAGGCCCTAGAAGGTAAGCTACTACTGTTGTTTGGCTAAATGGATAGATTGTGCATATCAACTTTCCCTCTAAGTAAGTATTTATGCCCATAAATTAGTATGGCTCTCACCTTAAGTCAGAGAAGCTTCTTTTTGCAGATGGCACTGACTACTGAAAAGAATCAAAAGTCATCAAAGTCTTGACAATAAGTGAATGTGGAGTGCTTGGAACTAAAAGAGACATCTACATCGCCCCCCTGAAGGCTCAGGGAACACTGCAGAAGAGGCAGAGAAAAATTATAAGAGCCCAAGGAGGGGGAGAAGTACTTTGGAATGCTGTCTCCACAAAGTGAAGTGGCCACTGAATTAATGACCTCACAGCAGCTGTCCTTCCTTGCACAACACCTGCACATACTGGGCTCATCAGTGTGTTGTTATGGATGATGGAGGAGGGTAAAAAAGATATCAAAATAGAATAGGAATTATTTGGAAAGACAGTTGGGAAGGGGGATTCAGTGGAAGGAGGCAGAGAGGGGACAAAAGAAGGTAATGGGAGATTACTATCAAAATGTATTATGTATACTTATAGATATTATCAATAAAAATTTTTAAAAGAGGAAGAAAGCAGTATAAATGGGAATGATACAATCAGTTATGGGATAGCTACAGAGAAGAAAACAAGAGTCACAAAGCAGAGATACTGGAAACCTCACACTCTGCTCAGATAAGTGCAAATGGTAGAGCTCGCTCATAAACAGTATGGCATTTCTTCAAAAGTCAAGCATAGAGGTACCATTGGAGACAGCAGCTCCCCTTAGGTATATAATCAAGGGAAATGAAAGTCATGTTCACATGAAAACTTATAATGAATATTCATAGAAGTATTATTCGAAAGACCCCAAGGGGAAAACAATCAAAATGCTCACCATCAATGAACGAGTAAACCTGCTATGATGTATAAACAATGGAGTACTCTCTATTAGAAAAAGGACAATTATGTCAACAGAATGGATGAAACTTGCTAGCCTATGCTAAGTGAAAGAAGCCAGACATAAAGCCAACTAGGGTTCCACAGATAGAAAGTATGTAGAACGGAAGAAGCATGGAGACAAGAAGTAGATTAGTAGTGTCCAGAGCTGCAGGGGAGAACAGATATACAGTAAGCACATGAACACAGAGTATTAATTAAATTTGGGGGGACAGGGGAATATTCTAGAACTGAGTGCAATGATGGTTGTATAACTTTGTGAATATATAAAAAATTGTGATTTGTGCATTCACATGCATCGATTCTATGGTATGTGGCATATCTCAATAAAGTTGTTTCTGTGAAAAGTTAAAAACTGAGGATTACTAAATTGATCAGTGAATAATTCACAGTGTCTTAAATCATCTTAAAAATGGTAGGAATCGGGCTGGAGAGATGGCTCAGCGGTTAAGGCACTTGCCTCCAGTGCCTAAGGCCCTGGGTTCAATTCCCCAGGTCCCACGTAAGCCAGACCCACACCGTGGTGGCCCTGATGCATTCTCTCTCTCTTATCTCTCTGCTTGAAAATGAATAAATAAAAAATATTTAAAAAAAGAGTTGAACTCAGATCTTTAAAAAAATGGTAGGATATAACCACAGCCATTCAATCAACACAGGATAGGCCAATGAGACAGAAACCAAGGATTTTCGACACAAGGACCCCTAAACTCGCAACATTAAGGCAGCCTTAATACTCACCCACCACGACTCAGGGAACTGAGCGGAAGAGGGGGCAGAAAGATTGTGAGAGCCGTGGTGGGGGAGATGGTCCAGAGGCATGGCACCCATCAGTAACAACTCACTTGGGCCAGGAAGACCAGGCTGAGTACTAGGATATCCAGGATCCCTTGCCACAAGGACTAATACAGACAGCCCACGGAGGAGGATATCCAACTGATCAGGGAGGGGGAGGGGGGGAATTTGGGGAAGTGGGGATAACAACTCATGGTTTGCCCACTAAATAATGTAACTCATTATGGACAATAAATTTATATTTAAATTAAAAAAAATTAAATTAAATTAAATTTTTACAAAAAAAATGGTAGGAATCTAGTTAAAAGGAGATAGAGAAAATGGTAGAATAAAGAGGCAGTATATTTCTGAAAAAAATAAGCTTGGACATTATTTATGCCTGTAGATAATCTTTAAAGTTACTGAATATTAAATGTATGGATATGCATATGTTATATATAGCTTATGAATGTATATAACAAAAACAAAATTATTTTAATTTATAGAACTGATAATAAAACACAAAAGTCCATCATCATTATTGTCACTATTAACTTAGAATTCCCTAAAATAGTAACTACTAGCTTTTGGAAGTAACAATAAAGGAATCTGTTGAATTCCAATTTGGTCATGTAAAAATAGTTCTATTGTTACATAACATGTGACACTCTAACAGATGTGAAATATACTGTACAATTGAGATACAAGTCTATTACTAGAATGAAAGCATTCACATGTCTGTTTTTATAACTTTGAGTTAATCTTAAATTTCAGTTAATTATTTGGTTTTAAAATTATTAAAGAAACAATTTACTAAGGTTTAAATTAAACAATTGAGAGCTTAGATGAAAATCAGTTATTATATCAATTAATTTCAGTATTTCAAGTAAAAATGTAATTAGTAAATTGAAATATTTAGGTACATATGGAATCTTAGGTGCTAATTTACTTTGGCAAATCACTACACTCTAAAAATAGCAAATAAAGTAAATTAAGTTAGGTATTATTAATATAATAATTGCTTGATTATTTGGCATATTTCTATATTATAATTATATTAGGCACTTGCTACATGATCAATTAAGTAATTAGTAATTACACATATTTAACTTGCCTCTTGAGATGAACAGCCTGGGAAGAAAGGGAACTACAAGTGAAAAAGAAAAGTATGACATTTAAAGCTACAGATTACTGAAGAATATTTCATCTTTACTAAAACTAAAAAGCCTCCAAGCGAAATGAAGAAAACATGACAAAGTCAATATTTAAGTAAAGATAAAGCAAAAGCATTCTATTATATATATATATATATATTTAACAACTATTAAAATGATTGTAGAAAACATGTCAACTATAAAGTTAATTATGCATATTCAAAACCAATATAATGGTGCCATTATAAAAATGGAGTTACAGGGGCTGTGGAGATGGTTCCATGGATAAACGTGAATGCCATACAAATATGAGGGCTTGAGACCACAGAATGAGATTCCCAGCACCCACATAAAGAGCGGGGGAAGACCACTCATGTCTGCGATCCAGTCCTGTGGGCAGTATAGACTAGAAACTTGTTGGGGCTCAAGGAAGCATGCAAATGAATGACAATGAAAGATACCTGACATTCTCTTCTAGCCTCCACATGTGTGCTCATGGGGGGTGTACATCTGCACATATACATCCATACACCACACACATGCATATGTGCACACATGTACCATATATGATATGTGCAAAAATTAAAGTTAAAAAAGATAAATGGAATTATAAGGGGTATTGCTTTAAAATTATTTGTGAAGCCTTTCAGGATGCATATACACACACTGCCATGAACATGTACTGTTTATTATATTTTAGTTTCAAACACAATGTATTTTTAAGGAAATACATTATTCTATATATCTTATGCAGGTCACTTATCTCTCTGGACCTCCACATCCTTATCTCCCCTCCCTCCTTCCTTTCCTTTTGTTGATTAAGGTCTCATTACATAGCCAAGGCTGGCCTCAAATTCTCTATGTGGACCAGGCTGGCCTTGAACTCTTGATTAATCTGCCTCAGCCTCCCTAGTTTTGGGGTCACGGGCTTGTGCCACCAGGTCTGGCTCCACATCCTCTTTTTGACAGCTGATGGTAACAATCTTCTTGACCTCAAAGGGTTGTTGTGAAGACTAAATGTGTTACTATACCCAGAGCCTCTTGAATGCTGGCTTGTAGGACATGCAAGCTATTCATCTTTTGTCTTTTTTAGTAACAAAAATGACTCCCTTTTTTAAAAAACTCAAAACCTTAGAGTTAAACTAACTCAGTTCTTTCTTTTAATTTTCATTTACGTTTGTGGTATTTCACACTTATAAAGTTATATCATAATTCTATAAGAAAAACTGCAAAGTATAGAAATTCTTATCTGTGTACCTAAGGTCATTCAATGAGATTTTGTGAGGACAGGCAGGGTATCATGCTAGCTAGCAGGTTTAAGATTGGCATTATTATGATAAAGACTGTATTTTTTGACATCTAAAAAAATCTCAAAGCTAATGTGTGTATTTTTAAAGACATGTGCCAACATGCCCAACTTAAAAATATTATATATATATGTACATATATATGTATATATATGTGTATATACATATATATATATATGAGAGAGAGAGAGAGAGAGAGAGAGAGAGAGAGAGAGAGAGAGAGAGAGAGAGAGAGAGAGAGAGAATGGGCACACCAAGGCCTCCAGCCACTGTAATCAAACTTCCAGATGCATGCGCCCCTTGTGTATCTGGCACTAGGAAATGGAACCCAGGCCATTAAGCTTTGTGCCATAACTGCTGAGCTATCTCTTTAGTGCTTGTGTGTATTTTTGATGGTGTGTTTCTTACATTAATAATGTACAACTATGTCAGTAAATTAAATCAAGAAATGAGAAAACTGTAATTTTCTTCTCTGAGATGGAAATAGACAACTTCCATTATACAGAATATTTCTTCAACACTGAACCAATATGTTACTATACTATTGTATATACATTTTAGGATCACTTAGATTTTTTAACTTGAAATTTGATTTCCAGTGATGGTGACATTTTCTTTAGGCAGTATAGTGTTGTCAGGACATCCAGGCTGTTATGAATAAGAACAACTATTATTTTAAATTAAAATTTCTTAAATACCCATGATCATGATAATTATTTCTCTTTTTCGGGGTGTGCATAGGATATGTTCATATGTGAGTGAGGCATGCTTGTGAAAATGGTGTATGTGCCAACAGCACATGTGTGGAAGGCAGCTATCAGAGTGGTCCTTGCCTTCCACCTCATTTTGAGGCAAGGTCTCTTGTTCTTTTTCTCATTCTTGACAGTGTTCATTGCTATGCATGTCAGGTTAGCTGGACCCTGAGCTTCTGGAAAATTCTGTTTCCTCTTGTCATTTCATGGTCTACAGGATGGGATTAAAGAAGCCTGTCATGGCTTCTGGCTTTTCCATAGATTCTGGGGATCTGAACTCAGGTACTCTGGCTTGAGCGACAACTACTTTTTCTACTGAGCCATGTCCCCCAGCCCTTAGAACAAAGAGTTAGACAATTTTATTGTCCAAAATCTTATTAATAGCTAATTTCATTAACTTAGGAATTATGGTCTGTAATTAATTTCTAAAACTCAATTTTAGATAACAATGTTGCATTGGTGAGATTTGTAAGTGGGCTCAGCATTCACACAATGCATCTGTATGTGCCTATAAATTATGCGAGTTAATTCTGCGTTTCTTCTCCCTTCACAAAACACACATCTCCCTCATCTTTTCCCTGCATTCAAGGTTCCAAGTGACCTTTTGGGCTACTCTTTCAAAAATGAGCTCTGAAGACAAGGCAGGGACAGAGCATGTTAGGAATGCAAAGCTTCACATACATGGATAAGGACAGGGACAGATCTGCTCAATGAACCATGTAAAAAGAAAGTTGGAGAGTATGGATAAAGCGGTGTCCTGATAGCATTTAGGAACTATTTCATTTTAATTTTTGGTAAATTTTATGCAACACTGTCAATTCCTTGATAGCATGCACTAATGAATTTATTTCAAAGTAGAGGCACACACAAGAGTTATTAGTATCTGGTGGATTGTGTGACTGGAATCACGGAGCAGGTTACTATGATAAGCTTCAAAAGGTTAAGTAACTCACTGCAGTGATGAATTATCGTCATTGGAACAAATACCCGCCGTATACACTAACTATGTAATGAAGAAATGGATGTCAGCACATGCACATTAGGAAAGACAGCCTCCTATCCACAGAAGCCAGGTATGGTATGTATGAATCTCGTACCACCTCCTCCTACCACCTCTAAGGTCAAGAGTGATACCAGGAAAACAACACACCTGTGGGGAATGGAATCAATGGGCTGTATTAGCTTGTTTCCAAAACCAAAATTTGAGCTTTTACTCAGCAATTTGACATGAATATTTGGTAATAGACTTAAGATTCATTTTCAATAGGAAAAATAGTTTTCATTACACCAAAATGTTAATAACAAGAATTTCTATTAGATTAATCTTAGCATATTTTTAGTCTAAAAGAGGGAGAATGGGATGTTAATTCCTCTAAATGATGAAGAGAAACATCTCTTCAGAAAAAAAAAAGCTACAAGCTGGTAAAAACAAATTGCTGGAGATTGTGTTGCTGGGGGTTGGCTCATGGGTGTTATAGCTAGCTTCCCCTTGCCAGTGTTTGGCACATCTTCCTGCCGCTGTTTGCAGTGCTGTGGTGGAGGTGATATCCATCCCTCTGCTCATGCCATCATTTCCCCTACCATGATGTAGCTTCCCCTCGAGTCTGTAAGCCATTCCTCCCAAATAATAAACCCATTCCTCCCAAAGCTGCCTTTTGGTTGGGTTCTTTGTTACAGCAATGAGGAAGGTGACTACTACATATAGTCATATCCATTAATTTTCAACATGCCCTTAGAGATGCAACTGTGATATCATAAACAGAACCATTAATCTAAGTCCCCATTTTCATTGTTACTTTCCTGAAATACCAAATTGAGGTTAGGACTCAACAACTTCTTAAGACACTAAAGCAAGAAGGTTTGTTTGAGATAAGAATGTAGCCAAATTTGGCTTTGAACTTGGGCTCTTCCTGCCTCCACCTCCTAAGAGCTGGGCTTACAAGTGTGTGTCATCACATCCAGCTATCACAGGAGTTTTAGGCCTGTCAGAGATCTTGGATGAGAGTTGCGAGTGCTTTCCTAAGCTCAGAGAATGTTCTAAACATGTGTTGAGGCTGTATGTATACTTCCATGATCTGTTTTCCTCAGATCCTCAGTAGTTTCAAACCAAATAGTGGTTACATGGTCCTCAGTGGGCCTCAGACCAGCACCAGGACAAGGTGGAACTGAGTGTAGGGAGGATTTCTATTAGGAAGGGGTGTTAGCAGTGTGAGGTCAGTTATTCCAGAGAATATAGCAGGAAGAAAAGTGTGTTTTAGCTATTATCAGGTTAGACACCTGTACGTCAAAGGATTTATCATCCTATTCCACCTCACAGTAATACTTGCAGTTTTATGTAAACAACTTATTCTATTATTTTTCCTGTACAAGGAAGGCATTGCTCTGTTAGGTTGACAGTTGGCGTATTTCATTTTTTGAGTGCTTCCCTTTAGTATTAGAAAACAAGAAATAGAAACATTCACGTGACTGAGCAGTGTGACACCTCTTGACATATATTTATTCACCAGGAAGGTGTAGTCACAACAAGCTCAAGTACGTCTTTAAGATTACCTGCAAGATTGTCGATTTCTTTCTCTTGGAGCAGACTGACCGCATCGTCGTCTCCTTCCAGCATGAGCTCTGTCTCTGCATTCTGGTTCACGATGGCCTGACTTCTGAATGCCTTCTTTGACTTCAGGACATCTTCTTCAGTGCCTGAACACAAGCAAAACAGAGTAATGTAGGTCACTGTGATCCTTTCTGCATTCAGTGAGTGCTAGAAATAACATTATTTTCTTTACCACGTGCTGTATTTGCATATCACCTTACAATTACAGAACATTTTCAATACTTCTTTATCTCACTTGCTTAGACTTTGGTGAGACAGGTTGGAGGGTCTTGATCAATGAATATTTTATAGAGAAATATGCTGAGAGAGCTACCTGCATTGCCAAATGACCTACTCTACTATTTATTTATTTATTTATTTATTTATTTATTTATTTATTTATTGCAGTATTCTACCACTGAGATACAGCTCTAGCCCAATGTCTACTTATTTTCAGACAGGATCTTAATAAACACTCTGCCTTGCCTTGAATTCACTAGGCACTGCAGATAGGCCTGAAGCTGTGGTTCTCCTGCCTTAGGCTTCTGTGTAGCAGGGCAGAGGCCTACACCAGGCCCAGCTTATACTCATATCTTATATTCTAAGATCCACTCATGTTCTACAAAAAAATGTACCTTCAAACTCAGTTTTTTGACCCATGAAATCATAAAAATTTGCATAGTAATAGTTCTGTGTGAATTAACTAATTATCATCTGGATTTTCAAATAGGTAACCATGAAGAAAACCTGAGAGCGTTCACATATGAGTAGAAAAGGGTGTCACTATGCACCTGGAGTTTGCTTACAGCAGCAAGAGGCCTTGATGTGCCCATTCTCTCTCTCCTCATAATAACATATATATATATATATATATATATATTATTTTTTCAGATAGGGTCTCACTCCAGCGCAGACTGACCTGGAATTCACTATGGTAGTCTTAGACTGGCCTAGATCTCAGGGTGATCCTCCTACCTTTGCCTCCTGAGTGCTGGGATTAAAGGCGTGTGCCACCATGCCCAGTTCAATAAATGAAATGTTTTTTAAACAAGAGTGTCACCATTGAGCTACAAATAGGGAAAGTTAGAAATGATGCTATATTAGCCTACAGTACAATAGTTTTTTTTCTTTAAGAGCTTATGATATAAAAACATATTATCTGAAATTATGTCTTTGCTTTGGTATACAACATAATATAAAATCAATATCAAAACACAAAAAATAAAATAGAAAAATGAAAATGTAGGGAAATTAACATGCCAATCAATGTAAAGATTAGAAACGTGAGCATGTAGGGTCTCCGTGGATTTGATCCCAACAGATATTTGTACAATTACATTAAAACACCTGCTTTGGCTAGATACAATCTAAAATTGTTTAAATTGCAAAAAGGTTATATGTACACACATACATATACATATATATGCATGCATGCATACATACATACACACAGAGATAAGAAAATCTGTATTTCACATCATTTGAAGTTTAGTTTGGAGGAAAAATACTGTTATTGTGTTTTATCTTGAATATTGGGTTTAGACTTCAAGAGCATCATTAACTAGGAAAATGCCTTCATATCTCTTTTGGTGTGGTGGATATATACTGGAAACAGAGCCTAAGGAAATCAGTACCCCTCCCCCAATGGAGGTATGAGATAATAGTTCTAGGTGATGAGATGGCTCTGTTCACCCAGGCCACTGCTCCCCCGATCATGTCACACCCCAAATGTGTTCCAGTTGCAATTCACAAAAGTCCCTCAGGCCCATACTACAGGCCCTCTGAGAGTCCATCAATGCTGGCTTTTCTGAACTGCTTTCTTGAAGTACTTCTTGCTGCTATAAAACTTGCCTTTAACTGCTGAGCCATCTTCCCTGCCCTATAACTTGCACTGTAAAACAAGAGTGTGAGGCTCCTTGGGATTCATTCTTCTTCCCACCTTCCTTCCCTCCCTCATTCCCTCCCTCCCTCCTTCCTTTCCTTTCTTCCTTCCTTACCTACTCTTCTCCATCTATCCATCCCTGTTTTTCTCCCTCCTTCTCATCCTCCTCCTTTCTTTTTGCCAGTGACACAGAACCCATTCTGTTTGTTAAAGCATGAACAAATTGGTTCAAAGAAAGGTCCAAGAAGAGCAGAGAATGCATGGTGATGTGCAGAGCCAAGTCCAGACTCACTGAAGAGTGCATCGCTCACTGCAGGAGGACTGAGTCATCACCACGACTACATGTGACAAATATAGAACTTAACTACCAAGTAACAGGTGGTGAAATATGAAATTTGATGAAAACATCACAAGCAAATGCTATTATTACAAATCAATGCCTCACTGGAGATGAGGGATTAGGTGGGTACCTTCTTTCACTGGCTCACAGATGATTATTTCTGGGAAGAAAAAAAATCATGGCAGAGCCCTGCACACTCCAGCATCTTAGTCTTTCTTACTGAACTTTTGGGGACATAAAGCCAGCACAGCAGCCATCTCTGGTGTTTGTGTGTGTACCTTTATAATTCCTTTGCTTGCTGGATATATCAATCAATTACCAATCTTGCCTGTCATGAAAGTAACATTGTTATATAAAGCTCAGTTTTAGAAATCAATTACAGACCATGATTCCTAAGTTTATGGAATTAGTAAGGGATGGGGAGAGGGGAATGGCTTAAGCATGAGGTTAAACCAAATTAGGTTCAAAACTATAAAATCCTCATGAGCATACTGTAACCTATTGAATAAGTAGTGGGCGTCGACTGGCAAGAGGGGCCATGAGTAGCAGGGGAGAGAGTCTAAGCCTGTGAATAATTGATAAGTCTGACAACCCCTGGTCCCAGCCACCGGTTCCTTCCCTCACTGAGCTGTTGACCAAAGTGACCCATGAGGTTCCAAAAACAAGACAGAATTCTGTCAAGCTCTTGAATGACCTCCCCAGGTCTGAGGCAAAACCCTGTTGTTGAAGAAACCACAGAATGCCATCGATCAGCATCGAGAGACCCTTCAAAGGTCCGGAATGGTATCCAGCCCCCAGGTGGTAGTTAGTTCAGTGCTAGAAGGCACTGCACAAGCTGCCAGGGGAAGCTGATCAACAACACTGGAGTACACAGAGACCACTGGCATGAAACACAGACTACGGCCATGAGTAGGCTGACCACACCTCCTACTGGGAGAGAACAGCGAACCAAGAAAGGAGCACTCATGCAATGGAGGAGCCTGGGCCTGGGGGTGGGGGGACAATCAACAGCTTTTAAATTCGGCCAAATATTCCACTTAGTGAGGGGAAGCCCATGACTGGAATTGGGGAAATCAGTGCGTGGATCCTGTACTCTTGGGCTCCCAAGAAAAGATATGCTATGGAACCGATTGATGGGGAGGCTACTAAAAATAGAATCTAGGTAATCCAGAATTGTGTATATTTGTTAACCTATACTGATCTCACTCTCTGATGGAGATTGTGTTTGTATTTTTCAGGATGCAGCAAGAGAGTTGTGGCCCATCTAACCCTACCAACAGACTGTAGGCAGATAGCTGAGATTCTCGCAAGAGATGAGCCACCACAGTCATGCCATGGAGGATCCATATGGAGCCCCACAGAGAATGACGGGATGAACAAGGGACTCACAGCCACAGCCATTCAATCAACACAGGATAAGCAAGGGTGACAGAAACCAACATTTTTCAACACAAAGCCCCCTAAGCTCACAACATTAAAGCAGTCTTAATACTTACCCACCACGACTCAGGAAACTGAGCGGTAGAGGGGGCAGAAAGATTGTGAGAGCCATGGTGGGGGAGACTATCCAGAGGCATGGCACCCCTCAGGAACAACACACTTGGGCCAGGAGAACCGGGCTGAGTACTAGGCTATTCATGGTCCCCTGCCATAAGGACTGATCCAGACGACCCACGGAGGTGGATATCCAGTTGATTGGGGATGGGGAGGGGGGCATTGGGGATAACAACTCATTGTTTGCCCACTAAATAATGTAGCTCATTATGGACAATAAATATATATTAAAAAAGAATATGGAAAATAAAACTGTCTAACTTTTGTTCTGAGAAATAATTGCCAAGGGCTGAGGACATGGTTCAGTGGATGAATTTAGGGAGTACATCATTAAACAGAGGAGACAAATGCAGTGACTACTAGCCCTGGTGTCTTTCCACCTGAAGAAAACACCTAAACATTTCCCTAATGGGGCTAAGCCTAGCCTTTCCCTCCTCCTCTGTGCCAGGATGTCAGCCAAAAGCCTAGGGTTCACCCGTGTTTAATCACTGTCATTGTAGCACTTTTGTCAGAGTGGTGATCTGCAACACAAATAAATTGAGGGTATTTTCCTGCTCAGTATTATTTATTAACTCCCCCCAGTCAAGACTCATTGCTGTAGGATGAAATCCAAACTCGTAAGCACGCGTAGTAAGCCAAGCCCTTGTCCTCACCATCAGCCTCCTGCCACTTCTGTCCCCACAGCAAAGCTGGTGCATGTAGAGCTTCTAAAGAATGCCATACTCCCCCAAACCTCTTAGCCTTCACTAATGTTATTCCCCATTAGGGAATATGCTTTCTCTTATTTGCTATTTCCTACCTATCTTTCAAAATCCTCTCCCTTCAGATGCCTCTCCTAAATGGCCCTTGCGTGCTGTCACAGTTTCTATGGAACATGTCCTACATTGTTGAGATGGCATTTGCCACAAGCCTGCCTTCTCTGTGAGGAGGCTACAGAGTCTCATCTCTGCACCGAGAAAGGACATACAAAACATACCCAAGTGAAGTTCAAGTTTAGCCCTAAACCTTCCACAACCTACCATCCTTCTCTGCAGTGTCTGAGATGCTCTGCTCTCTGTCTTTGTATTCCCAGTTCCTACACATGACGTTGCAAGGAGTAAGCTCCAGTAAATCCCAATGAAATGAGTAAACTGTGACACAGGGCCTCTGGATATTTCTAAACCTAAAGTTCCTAAAATATTCCAGAGTCTTAATGATTTGTTTCAGTTTGGAGAAAACCTACATACTTGTGTGAAAGGGAACTTAGCTCTTTGAATGAAAGATAATAAACCCCTTGTCAAAAGGTTTCAGTCAGCCTAGTAAAGCAAGTTTTCCCTTGTATCACAACCAAGTGGGAAAAAAAGACAGCTTTACATGACTCTTGTAAAAATTCACAATAAAGAAAATGTAGGAGAAGGAAACATCACTTGGAAGCACACATCAAACTTTAAATTTTATCCCCTGGATTTATAGCAGCAAACACACAGGTCATTACAAGGCACTCAGTAAACAAATCAATATCAACACACTGAACTCATCCCTGCTGAAGTGTTACCAGTTTGCAGCTCAGTAAACTTAACAATTTTATGGCACTTCAACAAGCATTTGTCTAGATTAGAGTACACGAGATTTAAAGGTGCTTTTCAATCACAATATCCTTTATGAATCAGAGTTTCATTCATCAAAATCACAGGAAAAAGAGGCAAGGTCTCAGAGGGCTGTCTCATTACAAGCCTTATAAACACTGTCCTTAGAAAGAATTGGTTTATCACCCAACAAATCACAATCTGATTGGGAAGAGAATTTATGTGAGATCATCTATCTTCAGAAGACATGTTGGGCCCAGTGCACTCCTTGGCCTCTAGCCATTCATCAAGAAATTAACAAGCGAATACCACAAACCACCAGAATGCCTTGAATTTGCCAATTAAGTATAAAGCTGGATAAGAAAAATACGCATGTTTATTTTCCAAGAAAATATTAAAATGCCATAAGAACTTAAAGTTTCAGAAAAATGCCACCAACTTAAAGATTTATGAAGTTAAATCCAAAATTCTATATTCATTTTCTCTTAATATCATGCTATCAATAGCAAATTAAAACACTATATACAGACTTAGGTATAAATACATATGAACATGAAGTTCTGTGTGTGGGAATGTCAACTACCAAACACAAGTGCAAGCCCTGAGCCTAGACTTTCTCTCATAAAAAATTTCAATGACCATCACACCAAGTGCAACCATACTCTCTCTAAACAATGTATAGTTTTTAAAAGTGAAGTAACAGAACTAAATTATTTCTAGTATTTTTACTCCAGTATCATTATGCTATGATATTATCACTTCAAAAAGCTTTATTGCTGCTTTAAATAGGCAAGAATTAACATAAAGAAATGATAAACTAGACACATCATACTAATGTTCAAAAATCAGTATCAAGAAAATAGTTTTTGTTCTTACATTTTGTTTATATTGATACATATAAAGAGATAATATGAAGGAAATATATAGTTTACTTCAATTTAAGGTATTATCATATAGTTAACTCTAAAACATTAATACTAATAATGAAAAATCCACAATGCATAAACCACAGACATGTGGGACAAATAGAGAAGATATAACCCTGTTAATAAGTGAGTTTTAATATATCATGTAGTTTATGCTATTAATATTTATAATGAATGTAGACCTATGAACTAATTTGTCATTTACTAAAAAGTAACTTATATACATATAGCTATAGCACTGATCTATCCATATATTTTTTAAATTTATTTTTTAATCTAGAGTTTGTTTTCAGTGACAACTGACCCTGGTGTGACCATTTAAAAAAATTTTCAAAATAAAACAGCTAATAACCAGGGTAGGAGGGATGAGCTCATAGGGAAGAAATAGCTATTAACATGAAAATAAAGTCGATTTAACTCCAGATAAAAGCAAATGAGCACCAGAGTCAATCTGGCTGTTTGGTGTCACTTCCTTTGCTCTGGCTACATATAACTTGTAGGTGTGATGGCATGGGAGCATTCAAAACCCACTTCAAGGGGTTGGGGAGATGCTCATTGGTAAGAGCATCTGATGCACAAGCAGGAAGGCCTGATATGCCCTAAGTTCAACTCCCCAGCACCCATGAAAACAGCTGGGTAGGCATGCCTGTAACCTCTGTCCTATGGGGAAGGAGACCAGAAAAATAACTGGAACTCACTGGTCAGCCACAGACTCTGTCTCAAGAAAACCAAGGCGGGGCTGGAGAGATTGCTCAGCGGTTAAAGGTACTAACTTGCAAAGCCTAATGGTCTGGGTTCATTTCTGCAGTACCCACATAAAGCCAGATGTATAATATGGCTCATACATCTGGAATTCATTTGCAATGGCAGGAAGCTCTATTGTGCCCATATTCACTCCCTCTCTCTGCTTCTTTCTCTCTCACTCTCAAGTGTATAAATAAATAAATTATAGATATCATTATGTAAATACCTTTTACCTTAAGCATGTGGCCTCTGGTTCATTACTAATCTGGTTCCTGCTTATTTCATATCTTCTACTGATTTGGCCTCTCAGGACTTCATTTTTCCTGAGAGCTGAATGCTTTGGTCCTTGGCTCTGGCACACTAGCTCAATCCTTAAATCTGACATCATCATATTTTTGTTTAACTGCTCTGTGCTTTTCTGTATAACCATTGTATCTCTGAAGGTTTTTCAAATAGATTATCATTATTTATCTTGAAAATTTTTATTCAGAGATTCTCTTAGTGGACCTTATGTGGGATTGTTTTTGTTTTTGTTTTGTTAGAACCCGGGGCCTCATGCCTGCTGGGCAAGCCCTCTGGCACTGAGCTACACCCCATCTTCTCAGGGAGCTTTAATTTAAACCATGTTGAGCATTCCGGATAAAGGCAACACATGCTGTTGAGAAAGCACATAAAAACATAAACATGACTCGCGTATGAGCATGTTATATAGCATTACTTTTCTGTATAATGTCCTTCACAGTTTTTTCATGAATGAACCAAGTTGTACTGAAATGTATCATTCTTCATTGTTTCCACTAATACTCATTAGGAACTTTAATAAAAAAAAAAAATCTAAGCCACTCTCTTCACCTCATTTTCCACTCTGTGAAGGAAGAGTAATTAGAAGTTTTCAACCTAAATCTCAAAGGATTACTCCAAAGTCAAAATGAGATGGTGGGTGCATGAGCATTTTGAAATATGTGAAGAATCTTTACAGAATATGTTTTCAAAGTGTTTAAAAATTTGTTTCATCACAATATTGAGTTATAAGAATACATAGACTACATTAAGTGAAACTGACCAAGAACACGGTTTAGCCTTGTTGCTCCCAGTAATGATGCATAAGACTTAGAGAAAGGGGGAAAAGGAAGTCGGCTAGGGTGAGGCCCCTAAAGCTCAAGTAAGAGAAAGGCAGTCCCAGGTCTTAGCACAATGCCTAGTAGCATTAGGAATGCAACCTGCCGGTGGCTTCCTTTGCTTGGGGGAGTTTAGACTTCCTTCTACTAGGTGACTCCAACAGTCTGTTTATAGTCCTTACAAAGAAAGATAAAGTTTCAGCTTACCCACTGGACTGGATGGCTCCTGAATACAGAAGAATGCCCATTATGCATTGTGAGGTACTTGGGGAGTGGAGCACAGTACAAATAGAATTACATTTAATAATTTTCCTTCCGTAGCCATTTTATTCATTACAACTATTATTACTTACCCATCAACTTTACTTATTTTTTAAAATACTTTAACTTTTTATCTTTTTTGGTGGAGCATGGGGCTTCAACCAAGGAATACATGAGAAGCAAGCACTCTAAAACTCAGATATATTCTGTTTTTCATTTTGAGATAGTCAGTGTCTCACTGAGTTGCTCAGGCTGGCTTTGAACTCACTCTGTAGTACAGGCAGGCCTTACATTTGTAATCCTCCCCAGTAGCTGAGGTTACAGGCTTATCCCACCAGGTTCAACTCAACATCAACATTTTCTGATATGTTTATTTGATTTCACACATAGTCATTCTAACAATACAAATATTTAAAATGATATAAAAGAGCTCCTGGGCTGGAGAGATGGCTCAGTGGTTAAGGCACTTGCCTCCAGTGCCTAAGGCCCCGGGTTCAATTCCCCAGGACCCACATAAACCAGACCCTCAAGGTGGTGGCCTTGGTGCGCTCTCTCTCTCTCTCTCTGCTTGAAAAAAAAAGAAATCTTTAAAAAAAGAGCTTCTGCTTTCTTCACACATATATGTTAATATAATTTCTTTTTCATTTATGAGGGAGATCTTTGGAAGGATGTTGGCACAATGGAAATTTAACTTAACTTTTACCTAAATATATGATTGGGAAATTCTAATGTTTCTAAACATCCTGAAATTAGCTTCACAAGAGGGCTTCTTTTCTTTTTTATATATTACATTTATTTATTTATTTATTTATTTATTTATTTATTTATTTATTTATTTATTTGCAGCCAGATATGGGGGAGGGGCAAGGTTTCCTACCACTAGCCTGATACATGTGCTACTTTTTGTGTCTAGTTTTATGTGGGCACTAGGAAATTGAACTCAGGCCAATAGGCTTTGCAAACAAGTGCCTTTAACTGCTGAGCCATCTCTCCAGCATAAGATGGCATTCTTTTCAATAAATACCCTTTCACAATATTTTCATCTTGTTCAATGCTTTTGACAAAATTTGTCCCCATGAAAATTAGATAAAATACTGCAATTAATTTTCAAACCTAAAGACTTTCTTTTAAAAGTATTACTGATATAAATACTTTGAAAAACATCGAAATAATGATTACTTCTCATTTAAATTCAAGTCAGAGCAACAGATACCTTTATGGACCAGTGCTTTTAGTGCTAAATGATATTATTTAACTTCTACTAAAAGGAAAACATTTGAAGATAAATATACCTTTTAACTAATTACATTAGGTACAGTGACATGATTTCATACAATAATACACATGATTCAGTCTATTAATGAAAAGTTTATTTCCAATATTTAAAAAAATGAAAGAACGTTTTCATTATCCTGACAAACCTATTGCTCAGAACCCATCTATGCTGACCTTAGTTCATTTGTGAGATAAAAGTAATAGACACAGACACATTAAGTGGAAGATACTGTGACTTAAAGATCAATTACTAGCAAGCAAATAGTTTATTTTTTCTTTTATTTAAATTCTAAATTTTTGTGTTTATTTAAATTCTAAATTTAACTTTGAAGTTTGACTTTACAGCATAGAACTAATATTTTCTCCTTAAAATGATGAAATAAGGAAATAGCCACTTTTCTAGTGAACACTAAGAAGAAAATATTTTCTGAATAGGATAAAAAGGAGGAAGGGAAGGAGGCAGGGAGGGATTTCAGTAGGAAAATTTCAATGGTAAAAACTATATTTTCTGAAGAAATCGCAGAATGCCATCGATCTTCATCGAGAGTCCCAGCGAGGTCTGGAATGGTAACCAACCCCCAGATGGCAGTTAGTGTAGGGCTGGAGGGCAATGCACAAGCTGCCAGGGGAAGCTGATTTGCGATAACTGGAGTAAACAGACCATTGGCATGAAACATAGTCTGTGGCCATGAATAGGCTGGTTACAGTTCCTACTAGGAGAGAACAGCAAACCAAGAAAGGAGCAATTATGCAATGAAGGAGCCTGGGCCTGGGGGAGTCAATCAACAGCCATTAAATTCGGCCAAATATTCCACTCAGTGAGGGGGAACCTTTGATTGGAAATGGGGATTTAGGGCAAGATGCACCGGATCCCATACTCTTGGGCACCCAAGAAAAGATGCACTATGCGAACGT